>RJWT010054690.1:0-10256 GCA_004365215.1 Cuniculus paca
AACCCGTAACAAAGTTTCTGAAAAATCTTTAAACATCTGGAGATTAAACAATATATTTCTTAATGTGTAAGTCAAAGAGGGAAAGTTAGGAACATTTTGAACTGAGAAACTACAAAAATGCAATACATAAAGATTTGTATTAAGATACCAATTCTCCCTAAATTAACATAAATTGAATGCAATCCCCAATTAAAATCTTGGAATTTTAGCTGGGTGCAATGGTGCAACCTGTAATCCCAGCATTCTGGTAGACTGAGGCAGGAGGATCACAAATTTGAGCCTAATCTGGCCCACTTAGTGAGACTCCCTATCTTAAAGTAAAGACCAAATGGGGGTGGGGAGGTTGTAGTTCAAAGCAAAGGACCTAGGTTTAAGCCCCAGTACCACAGAAAACAAAAAAAAAAAAAAAAACTTTCGGAACATTGCGTGGATATTAACAAGCTGATTTTAGGAACTCAATAATCAAAACAATCTCTTCAAAGGGGAAAAAAAAAAGGAATTTGTAAGATGCACATACCTTATTTGAAGACTTACTATAAAGCTATGGTAAATAAAACAGTGTGATATTACAATCAAGACAGACATACAGATGATTACCACATAAGAGTCCAGAAACAATCCCACGCAAATATGATCAATTAATTTTTAACAATACATAATAGCAATTAAATAGAAAAATACAAACTTTTCAACAAATGGTGTTAGAAAACCTAAAGGATTATATACAAAAAAAGATGAACTTTGACCTATCACACCTATACAAAAACTGACTTAAAATATATTACAGACCTAAATGTTAAATGGAGAGGAGACCAAAAGGAAAAATCTTCATGACTCTGTTCATGAAATTCTTAAATATGACACTAAAAGAACACTTTTTTTATGATAAGCTGGACTTTAAAACCGTTAGCTCTGCCGCAGACATTAAGAGAACACAAAAGGGATAAGCTATAGACTAGAAGAATTGTACTTCTCCCATTTGACAAGGAATTTTTAGTTGTGTTGTGGTTCTGCTTTATTTTTAAGACGGTCTTGGGCTGGGGATTTAGCTCAGCGGCCTAAGCACCTGCCTGGCAAGTGTGAGTTCGATCCCTGGTGCCGCAAAAAAAAAAAAAAAAAACAGTCTCACTATATAGTTCAGACTGGCCTTGAACTTGTGTCCGATACTCCTGTGTCAGCCTCCTGAGTGCTGGGATTACAAGCCTGCCCCACCATGCCTGGCTTAGTTGTGATCATATTAAAAGCTCTTAAAATTCAACAAGAAGAAATAATTTTTGAATAGGCGAAACACCACAACATTTTGTTTTGCAGTGCTGAAGATGAATCCGCATCTGCTAGTCCCTCCTTTGGCTCTTATGTGCACTGGATTGCCTAATGCAACTTTAACCCTGTAAGAGGATTTTACATCTCCAATGCGAAGAAAAGAGGTTCACGTGCTCACCATCAGGCAGAGGTTTAGCCTCTTAAAATATTAGTACCTCCAAAGTAGAGGTTCTTAATATGCAGTTATCTCCATAGAACTCTGGGAGCCCATGAAAGTGGGCAGAATGACATTCATCCTCATTTTTTAACCTAGCTGAAATGTACTGTATTTCCTTGGGATGTGAATGAATGTAATGAACTGCAATGACTGAACAGGACCTGCGCTTTTACCACTCGTGGAAAACAAATTCTATCATATATTACTTCATGAGTCTGTTGTTATCTTATTTTGCATGCATTAATAAAGAAACAGATTTTTCTTTTTCATACAGGGAATCAAACTCAGGAACTTGTGCTTGCCATGCAGGCACTGTGCCACTGAGCTATAAACCTGGCCCCAAGAAAGATTTATAAAGCACACATCTGAAATTTTCAATATTTGGTGAAGAATACTTGATATAATTGATTTCCTCTGTAACCTTATGTATGTTATACACTGAAAATACATTAAATAATTTTAAATATGTGTAAAAAATTATTCTAAAATAGTATTCATAAGCTAGACTACCAAAATCAGTGCAACAAATAAAATGGCAAAAAAATTCCACCTCTAAATTATTTTCCGTCTTCAAGAGTCCCTCTTTCAGTCAGTGCATGCCTGTAATCCCAGCACCTGGGAGGCTGAGGTGGGAGGATAGCAAGCACACTGGGGACCTGAGAGATGTAGTGAGACCTTGTCTCAAAATGAAAAATTTAAAAGGAGGGCTGGGAATCTCGCTGACTGCAAAAGCCTTGGGTCCAATCTGCAGTATTGCAGACAAAAAAAAAGTTTCTCTTTTTACCTCTAATACCTCTAGTACCTTTCACACACCCATAAAGTATCATCATTCATGGCTAAATAATAGTTTACATGTAACACAGGAAATGCAGCCTTTTTTTCCTAAGCAGTAGTTCTATTTCTTTATGCTCACTAGATGGTAAAGTCCATATAAAATTAAATGCATAAGTAAACGTTGCATCCAGTCATATGTACAGAGAGAGCGTGCTCAGACCTAACACCATAGTGCCAAGTGAAATGCACATGCTGGGAACACAGATGGAACAAGCCCGAAAACTCAACCTGTCTTCTGTATCAAATTAGTGGAGGCGTTATCAACAAAGGTTTTAAATTGAAAGGGATGTGTGGAGAAGGAAAGGTATTTACCTGTTTCCTCAACTCACTCATATATTCATCTCAAGATCTTGTGTTCTTTATTCTCAGTATAAAGAAACAGAGGATCTCAAAACAAACACACACAAAAAAGCTGGATTTCTAAGGTTTCTAAGGTATTAAAGCCTTCATGTTCTCTACATTAAGTTTTACCAACTCCAGTGAGACAAAGCAGTATTTGAACAATGGGAACAGCTGAACAGTAAAAGGGAACCTAAACTAAAAGGTCAGCAACCAGCTATGGAGCCAAAGACCGCCAGAGGCAAGGAAAAGAAAAAAAGTTTTCTATGGTCGAGAAGTAATCTGATGACAAGTATGAAAAAAAAGATATATTAAAGAAAATATTCCAGATATTAAATATTACAAAAATAATTCTAAGACATTATTTGCTATCAATAAAAAGTATTCGCTAAAATATTTTAATGTATAGCCCACACTTGCTTATTATTTGATGATGAAAGGTTGCAATACAAAACCATTCAACTTCAACTTTTCATTTTTATATGTGTAAATACCATTTTAAAAACAATTTTAACAAGCCAAGAGCAGTGACATGCCTGTAGTTCCAGTCACTGTACTTGGAAAGGTAAGTCAGGAGATTTCAAGTTCAAGGCCAGCCAAAGCAACTTAATGAGATACTGGCTCAAAAAAATAAAGGGCTAGGGTATAACTCAATGGTGGAGTGTTCACCTAACAGGCACATGACCCTGGGTCAATTCTCAGCACTAAAAAAATAATAATTCATTCAGTCGACACTAATTTACCATATCTCTACAGCATTTGGAGGATTTTTTATAATAAGCAGTCAAAATTATGACTCTAATTTTTCTGATTAGAAAAGTCTACACTCTACGTACTCATGGAAAGCTTATACAAAAAAACAAAAAAGAATTTTGTACAATCTTATTAACTTACAAATAATCACTGTAATCACTATTTCTTTTCCATGAATACTAACTTATTAGTAATAATGCTAATTATCAATATTTATTAGTTGAAGCTTTAGCTATTCAGTTAAAAGCTTTACAAACATTTTACAATCCTTTTCAAGTAGCAGGTGAGTATTACTATTTTACAGTTGTATCAACTAGGGTTTTACAAGGCTAGCAAAGATATCTGAGGTCACAGGGAATAATGGGATAGCTGAACTCACTGAATCACTACATTACACCACCATTAGTGCATGTATAGACAATGCTATATTTGTCTTGTTACTCCTAATCTCATATGTTCTATAATTTTTATATGGCTATCTATATTTAGATATATAATATTTACTTAATCACTCCTACAAGATCAGTATTTTTGAATAATGTAGTTTTTGTTTGTTTTGTTTTGAGACAGGTTCTCCTTATGTAGTTGAGGCTGGCCTTGAACTCACTATGTAGCCCAGGCTGACCTCCAACTCAGAGCAATTCTCCTGCCTCAGCCTCCTGAGTGCTGGAATTACAGGCCCAGCCAGAATAATGCCATTTATTAGAAACAAAAAAATAAAACGACTTAAATGCGCAACTTAACTACTTCTAAATTTAAATTACAATATACAATTCAACTTACTCTTTTACTGAGGCAAATAACTGGCCACATACTGCAACCTAAAGTGCAGCAGCAACAAAGGCAGCCACAAAGTAGCCAACGCACATTAACAGGAAGGTTCTTCTTAAGACAACTGTTAACTCTGTTGATGCTGGCTTTAAATTCTTCAGGAGCTACCTGCAGAAAAAGTTCAAAAAATAGTATGTCAATGAACATGTTTCACTGGGACACACACCTTCGGAATTGCTAGCAATAAGCTTTAATTTTAAGACAAATAAACAGTAAGTAAATAATTAAATCACTCACTTTTCCAGTTAATGAAGAAGGAAATTCTGATTCAAATTTGTTGCTCAATCCAAATCTATTTTTTAAAAAAATAAGAATATGTTATTATGTATCCCTGTTGTTAATAAAATTATACCATTTAACTTAATAAAGGTCAAGTAAACAGTGTAGATTCATATACAGATGAAGGCTGAGACACAAGGAAAGTCTGAGACACAAAATCATTATAATAAGCAAATATGAAATCTAACAAGCAATTATTTTAGCAGTTGAATTTCATATAACATTACAAAGCTGAATGTTAACTAATCAGCAACACAAATAAAAGACCAGATGACTCCTTTCGTTTGAACTACCACCTATAATTTCAAAGCACATTTTTTTTTTCATGTTTCTATAACTCTTTCTTTTTCCCGGGTTTGGATCCACAGTTTGGTATACTTTAAAGAGGCAGAAAGTGAAAGGGAACCAATGCACATTATTTTAATATATTGGAGAGCAAAATTTCTTAGCTCTGAATGTTACTGGTGGAGATAAGCAACGGATTTAAGTTTTAGTAGTTACCCTGGATAAACACAAATAACGAGAAGGCAAAATGTAGTGAAGAGTGCAGAAGTAGAAAAAAAAAAAAGAAGTATAAATGGAAAAAAAGTGGGACTGACAAAGTAGGAAGAATATCTATTCGACTGTCATGCATTAGATGGTATAAAAGAAAATGTAGTTATCTATTACATCTATTCTTCTTGCCTAACAGATTTTTTTCTTGAATCATGGTTGAAAAATTATATAGCTTTAGAATTGATAAAACTATTTTCAAAGATAGTAAACTTAACCCCCTTTGTTCTTATCTATTAGAAATCTACTTGGAGAAAAGTGAATTTGTTCAAATCACAAATACTGTGTACCTTCTGTATAACATGGCAGGAAACACTACAATAAGAGGCTTTTGTTTTTTAAGAAATAATGTACACAGCGAAGCATGGCAGTGTACAACGGTAATCCCAGTACTTGGGAGGCTGAGCCAGGAGAATCTCGTTTGATGCTAACCTGGGTTATGTAAAGAGACCGTCTCTCAAAAGAACCAAAAAGAAAAACAATAATGTTCAAGGTTATTTTATTTTTATATAACTTGAGATAATTTTTAAAATTCACATATATATCAGGCAAAACTTTGAAGGAGGTCTGCAACTTGACATGGAAGTCTAAATGGAGACTTAAAACGGACCTGTTGTACTCACATACTTCCATTTCACTATATCTGTAGCCATAACTATAATCTGTAGCCATAACTGAAAGTGTAAACCACTCTAATCTGTTTTCCCAAATTTTCATCTTCATCCAATTCAGACTCCTCTTTATCCACATATGCTTCCCTTTAAAAATACTTTCCTTTGGAACCCCTAACAGGTTGATCTGCTACCAGGAAATTTCATCTTCATTTAAAAAAAAATAAAAATAAAAACCAAAACCAACAAACAAACAAACAAAAAAAACCTTAACTAAAAATCCTGTTGAAATGCCTTTTTAGAAATTCTCTTATCTATTCTGAGAAAATTCACCTTTGTCCAATTCACAAACCCAATCACTGTGATATACTCAATATTCTACCACCTCTACAATTTTAAAACTTTAAAATTCTCTCCCACTACTATTAATCATTTCATTTTTCCCATCCTTACAAAATTTTTTAGTTTCTGGTTGTAACTCACTGCTTCCCACATCTCTCAGCTGCAGCCTATAACTCCATTTCCTTCTCTATCTGCCAGAACTACATTATTCATTTTGTTTTAAAGACAGGCTCTCCACTAAATTGCCCAGGCTAGCCTTGAACGTGTCATCCTCCTGCTTCAGCATCACAAATTGCTAGGGTTATAGGCATGCACGGCCATGCCCAGACATTGCCAATCATTTTGACCACACCGCAGCAACCATCACTACAACCATCACTGTTTTTGACACCCCAGGGCCAATTAAACTGTTTACTTTTCTCACTTAAATTCCCACTGGCTGAAGCTACTAGGGAGAAAAAACAATCACATAACTTACTATTTTTACCTTCAATTATTATTACTAATCTTCATTTATCTCCTAATCAATTACCTTTTCTGTACTCCATAGTTGTTGCTCTTCACTTTACGTGCTCAACTTTATTCTCAAAACTTGTATCTTTTTTTGTGCAGATAACCATAGCTAGTAAGTCCAAGAGAAAAAAGTTCATTGAACAAACTGCTTTACCTTGCATCTCTTTGATTTTCCTCTTTTTAGTATCTTTACCTTGTTTCTTAGTGAAGGAACACTTCCACTTAGTCCCAACTGCTTCTCCTCTAGTTTCCTGCAACCCACTGTATTTCTCCCTGTCTACCTACAAACCCACATAAGTCTCCCCAGGCTGAATGTTTTATATGTGTTTTTCTTCTCCCTCAGTGTACGATGGCATTCATCTCTTTTCCTGCTTCAGTGTCTTGAAAGAGTTCTTTACATTCGTTATCTTTACCTCAGCTCCCATTCATTATTCAAACACTACAATCCAGGCTTTCTTCTACACTATTTCACTGAAGAAACTGCTCTCATCGGAGCAGTTGAAAACAACTCTTTTCAGCAAGTCCCCTTTCACATAGTATGCTTTCTCCTAAAAAGAGCCTGAGCATCAGAATGTCTTACTTGGCATGGGTCACAGCAAATACTTCCTTTGCTATGTCTTTCATCTCTGCCAAAGCTTTTTCTTTTTCTTTTTTTAAATCTAGGTCAGCCAAGCAACAGTGTCAGGTAGTTTTGGAAAGACTATCTTATTAAATGGATAGGAAAAGCCAATATAACTGCAAAAAGCTAATATAATTGCAAAATGTCATCTTTAATTTTGTTTAATTTTCAGTACTGGAATTGAACTCAGGGCCTAGCACATGCTAGAGCCTAGGCAAACACTTAATCAGTCAACAATTTCAAGTCTCTTTTTGAGACAGGGTCTCACCAAGTTGCCCAAGAGACCTGGAACCTACAATAGTCTTGTCTCAGCTTCCAAGCAGCTAGGATAACACAGGTGTTTCCCACTTAAGGGGTGTTGATTTGATATAAATTGCTCAATCCTGATACTACCTTACTTCTGTCCCCCACAGCCCATTTGGCAGAAAACAGATGTTACAATGAAAACAGGATGTATGTTTCAGTGTAAATTAAGATTATATATTACTCCTTAAATATAGCAAAAAATAATTTTGTTCTAAGATGAAGTATAATGGGCTGGGGCAGTACTGAAAAGGTCAAATTTCATCTCATCAAATGATAACCTGATGTGCTTCAATGAAATGTAATGATTTCTACAAAGGGAAAGCTAAATTCCTCTCAGATTTTAATAACCTGCCATTTTCTTAATCTAAAAAGATAGAAGTAGCACTTAATAATTTAAAATGTTTTAAAATATACTAATAAAATCTGACTGAAGAAAATTTTTAGAAAATGGCATGACTCAAGATGGTTATCACCTTAATTCAGTTATCTAAAAGGCTAATAAAATTTTTAAAAATATTAGCAAGATCTTAAGATGGAAAATATATACTGTCAGTGGAATTATCAACTGTTACCACCATACTCCAGAAATCAATTTGGCATTAAAAATATTTATATCTTTGTCACACTGAACAGTGTTTAAGAAATGTAACCTAAAAAAATACCTGAAGCCCAGTGTGGTGGCACACACCTGTCATTCCAGCACTTGGAAAGCTGAGACAGGAGGCTATCTGTAAGTTCGGGGGCCAGTCTTGGCTACATAGTGAATTCAAGGGCAGCTTGAACTACATAGCAAGAGCCAGTCTTAAAAAAACAAAAAAACAAATCTGAAATGTGGATAAAAATTTATGCATAAACAAGTCACTGAAACTTTACTCACAAAAATATTCACAGCATTGCAAGAATGGTTAAGTAGGTTATAGCGTCTCAACAGAATATTAAGACAACTAGTAAAAGAAATGTGCAAGTAACATGAAAAGCACAGAATTACTAAACCATGATCTCAACTTTCCTTAAAGAAAATAATTTACAATCTAACATAATATTCAAAAATCTAATCTGATAGAATACAACACGGATCTTTAAAAATAGGGTCCTACCCTGCCTGGAGACCAGCTGACCCAATAATTTTACTTCTAGAAATTTTACTACTTTCTAGAATATAATGGTTTCACTGGTCATGGTGGCGCATGCCTGTAATCCCAGTACTCAGGAGGCTGAGGCAGGAGAAGTACCCTGAGTTTAAGGCCATGCTAAAAAATTAATCAAGTATTCTGTAGCGTTGTTATGGAAAGGGAGGGTTTTTTTGTTTTTGTTTTTGTTTTGGTACCAGGGATCAAACTCACAACCTCGCGCTTGCCAAGTGGAAAGGGAGTTTTAAAGACAGTTGTTTCATAATATTTTTAAAAATACAACCTATTTTTCAGTAATAGATAAAGGCTGCTAAGTAAATACTTCAAACCAGTTTATGACATGGAAAACCACTGCAATTTTTTTTTCCTCTATTAGAATCTTTTACTCGGTGTTACTAGGTATTTCATGAGAGAAGTTTAGGTTCATTAACTACGTTTTCTTGAATGCATTTCAATCTTTCCCATAATTCGGGTCCATAAAACCCCCAGTCCCTTTTACTTCAGTTTTTAAGTCTTCCATGTTTCTTGTTACTGTCTCATATAAACATCTTTATACTTCATTACTGCATTGTTGTTTTGAATTAAGGTAACTTTTGAACTTTTGAAGAATTCTAACTTTTAAATACAGAACTCCAAGCATCTGATTGTTTCAACTGGTTTTATCTTTAGCCTAAAGTATTTGTTTGATGTTTATTTCCCCTGCTTCTGAACTGGAGTGCTATTTTTAATAATGAAAGCTTTAGCCAGGCCTGGTGGCTCACACCTGTAATCCAGCACTCGAGAGGATGAGACAGGAAGATTGTTGCGAGTTCGAGACTAGCCTGGGCTACAAAGTGAGCTCAAGGCCAGGCTGAACGGCATAGTGAGACCCTGTCTCAAAAAGACAAGGGCCGGAGATTTAGCTCAGCACCTAAGCGCCTGCCTGACAAGTGTGAGGTTGTGAGTTCAATCCCTGGTGCTGCAAAAAAAAAAATAATAATAATAATAATAATGAAAGCTTTAAAACAATAGAAATCTCTCATAATTACAATCTGAAAAGATATCACATTTAAAAGCATGTATTCCAAAGACAGTAGCCTGTTATTGTGAATGCCTAACTAGGGACTCCCTGAATTTTGCCTGGTTGGACCACGACTGGACATTTGCTTTAAGTACAGCTAATCCCTGGGCTGGCTAGCAGCAGATGGAATGGTAGAGTCCAAATGAACTGCCCAACTTAGACAACCTTAACTCAATCATACCTTCCTCTCTTGAGGTATCTAAACACAAGAAAAACAGCTGAATAACATGGATAAGAGCTGAAATACAGAAAAAGGGCTTTAACTGAAATTAGTATACAGTGAAGCTATGAATAACTGAAAGTCAAAAAACAAACAGAAACTAAGCAGAAACTATGAGGTACAGGGTAAAAAAACAGTCTGCCAGTTCACACTGCAACAACAGAAGCTGGAACTGAAAGTAGGTGAATCACTGTGACAGAGCACTGGACTAGGGAGAAGAGGGCACATGATGCTAAGAAAAGTGAGAGAACAACTGGAAAAGCACAGCAGCACTGTATTTGCCAGCACTGCAGCTGAAACAACTTTCCAGCCTCCTGAAGCCTGGTTAGAAGATGGCAAAGCTTCCTGCCATCCTCAGTCCCCAGGCATTCTTACAATAAATTTCCA
>RJWT010054691.1:0-10253 GCA_004365215.1 Cuniculus paca
TAGTTATTATTTTTCTTTTCTGCATTTGTATAATCTATTGATATGTAAGTAATTTTGGGTTGGTGTTAGCCATACAGTTTATTAACATCAGGTTACCTTTTTGGAGTGCTGTAAAATAGTTATTAAACTCAACCATCATGAATACTGAAACTATACGGTCTTATATTTAATTAGTTTATTTTAAAAACTCAAAGAATACTGAGGACACTTCATATCCTAATCAATTTGCTATACTTTGCTATTATCTGGGATCTTAAAGTTTTTATGTGTCTTATATCTCTATGGAAGAAATACCATGTATGACACACTATAGATCAACTCTTCCCAAGTCTACATTAAATAATGTTTGGTAGCTTCAGATAAGCCATGCAGGAGTATTTTTATCACAGAAATAAGCCATCACTACAAACAGGGCTGCTTTTCCCAGCATGGAGAGCTAGCAGTTGAATATTCACCAGCAAATCCAGATTATGTGCAGTTATTGCTATGTTTACATAAATGAATGTTAGACAATCTACATGAGTTTAAGCTAGTGCTTTTATTCTGCAGCAGACTTATCCTATACATACACATTTGCATATCACAGTACATATCATTATATCATAAAATTATTATATATCCTTTGAAATGTGTATGTATATAATTTAAAACATACATTTCTGTAAGACTTAAGGCATGAAAATAATGGATGGAATTATTGCTAAAATATTGTAAGTTCATATTTTGTGTCTTTTATTTTTATGTGAAAAATAACTCTGGTAAGCAAAAATAAGAGAAATGGAAAGAGACAGAGGGAAGGAGAGAAGAAAGGCAAAGAAGAAAAACATTAATTCTCCACATGTATGAGATCTCCATGGGTCTGAAAACAAAGTGCAAGCGTTACTAGAGCCAGAATCTACAAAATTCTACAGTATACTGAAACATAGGTGAAACTTGAGAGCATTTTACTAACTGAAATAAGCCAGTCACAAGAACAAAATGACTATAGGATTTCACTTATATGGGGCAATTAGAGTTAAATTAATCATTGAGACTGAAATTAAAATCATGGTTTTTCAGGGACTAGAAAGAGGGAAAAATTGAATGTCATTTTCAATGAATGCAGAATTTCAGTTTTACAAGATGAAAAGAGTGAAAAAGAAATAGTAAGAATAAAAGATGCACATAAAATGTGTATCTAATACTACCAAGTTATACACTTAAATAGTTAAGGTACTAAATTTTACGTTATATCTGTCTAATAAAACAATTAGAAAGAGATAAAAACAGTGTATACTCATTTCTATGCATTGAAAACTATACATATAAATACTGAAAAATACACAAAAATTATAACAGCTGTGGTAGCAACAGTATGATTTATTTCCCTTTTTATTTTATACAATTCTGTAGTGTATTTTTATTATTCTTCTTAATTCTTAATAAGTCTTGAAATAAGAAAAATAGTAAGAATATCCTTGCAGTTTTATTGAAAATTCTTTAGATGGAAAATTCTAACTCTTTGCCCCTCTTTCCTCCACTCAGGATAAAACTTGTATCAATATGATATTTCAGCCAACCTTGCCTGACATGCTCTCTGTTTTCTCTTATACCAGCATTCTTATAAATGAAATCCTTCCACATTTTATGGTTTTAATATCTGCTTCTCAGAGGACCCAGGATAACAATATAATTTTGATGTCTTCTCAGACTATACACAGTAAAAATCTCTATATTTTAGCAGTATGTGTTTGCAGTACATGATGATTAAGTTTATTGTGGGGGCTTTGCACATGTACATAAGAGATCTTAATTCTTTTTTACTCCCCTTTTTACCCTCTACTAATCATTATAAGAACAATATACTGATATGTCTCAAAAAACCTAAAAATCTTAGGAAAGATGTTAGATAAAAATAAAAAATTGGAAGTATATGAATTACATATTCATTGAAAGCATTTGGTTTGTTCTACTACTGTCAATCTCTTCATTTTTCTGAGTACATTTGTAAGCCTACCACCTCTAGGACAAAATGCCTAATATTCCCAATTTAAAGAAGGCAAGGTTTAGTTTGACTCATAGCTCCAAAAGTTTAAGCCACAGACAGGTTGCTTCTAGGCATAAGTTTTATGGTGGGAGGGTATGGTAGAATGAAGCTACTTACCTCACTGTGGCCTTAAGCAGAACAAGGGAACAAAACTATAGAGGAAGAGGATAGAGACCACTTTAGTCACACCTTCATGAAAGACTGAAAAGTATTCTTAACTAACCTTCTAGGTGACTCCCAAGTCAATCGAGTTGACATTTCAGCTTGTCATCTTCTACTCCTAGTCAAATTGACACCAAACACAACTACTGAAACCATACTATATCACCAAATAAACCCAGGATCATAATTCCACCTAGCATGATATAACTACCAGTGTACAACAGAAAATGAGCTATTCCATTCCTTAGAGTCATCATTTCCAGCATTGCTCCAAAGTCTCCTTTGAGACTCAAGACATACTCTGGTTTGAATCTCTACAAAATTCAAATAAGAAGCTATATATTACCAATATGTACTGTACAGAGCAAACATTCTCATTCCAAATTGGAGGAATAGAGGGTAGACTAGAACAGGACAAAAGCAAGACCTAAACACAACAGGGTAAGCATTATGTCACATGGTTTCTAAACTACATAGGTACAATTTTCTGTATTAACTTTCCCATCTCTCTGAAAAAATGTCTGAGTTCTACAATTTAAAGTAGGAAAGGTTTATTTGGGGTCATGGTTTCAGAGGTTTAGTCTATGGTTGAGTAGCTCCAAAGCATAAATATCATAGTGAAAGTGTTTGGTGCAGTAAAGCTGCTCACTTGGTAATAGCTGGGAAGAGCAACATCACAGATGAGGAAGTCAGTGAGCAATAGTGCCCAAAGCTGTGTCTTCATGACCCTTTCAAGCATACTCAGAAATGTTCTTTACTAATTTCCTAGGTGGCACCCAAACCAATTAAGCGGGCAAGGCAGTTTAACTGTCATATTAAGTAATGCAGAGATATACATTGACTAGTCCTTGAGGTCAGTAATGTGCCCCTTCTGTTCTTTCAACTTCCCTCATAATACTTAGTTATTTTTAATAGTGCATTTAATTTTTAGTTTTTTAACAGAAGAACGAGGTTAACTGATTCTGTAAACTTATTTGCCAAAATAAAGAAAATTTGCATTATCATTAGCAAAAACCATGAGGTTAATGTAATAGATTTTCTAATATATAATTTCACTTTACTATATAGTGCATTTTCAAACTCTTCCTGGCATTGTGTAGTAATATTTTTCTGACCAATTAAATAATTAATAATGAAATATTTTAACAATGTTAGGTTTTATTTAAACATGCTAACACTGTCAAAATTCTTGTTTTATTTGGTGCAATACAAATACAATCTATGTAATATGAAATACTTTACAGAATGTTTTCATGAATTTGTCTTCCTCTAAACTTTATTGATATCATGGATAAACCTTACACATTAACTTTTGCATAATACAAATAAACGTTTCTGACATCCTGTGTCCATAAAGGAGCTTATTATCATCCTCCTTCTTTGTCTCCTTTTCCATCTTATCAGAGACTTAGCATGGTTTCTGTGTACATGATAAAATGAATATCACAGTGCTCGTTGTCAACAAAAAATTAACACAGGAAGTGAAACATTTTGCTTTCCCTAGTAACTTTCTTACGCAATAAATAACCGGAATAAATACAATATCTAAAACACACAGGTCATTACCACAATTTATACTTGAGGTACTTTATATTATGACCTTATTGAAAAACTCTTTACCAGAAATACTTTGCCAGTAAGGATGCTACACAAATCACAAAAGTCATGATACCACTGAAAAATGCATTAGTCTATATAACCTTCCTCTAATTCATCAGTTAATATTATTGTAACACTATTTTATTAGATAGTATTTCAACTTCTTATTTTTAAAAGAATAGTCAGCTTCGGATTATTTGAGGTTCAACATTTGCCAGTTAACACATTTTTCATGCACTTTGTCATGTTAGTTTTCCATTAGATTTATTTCTGTTCTAATGCTCATGGAAGAAAATATAATGCTCATACAAAAATTTAGTACATCTCATTCTTCGAATAACATTTTGTTGTTAACCTGTAATCAATCTTCAAAGATATTGCTTCCTCTTTACAAAAAATTCTTTCAATAATACCACTGAATTAGATTTTGATCTATTGTATTACCACTAGTAGTATTTTGCAGCTTTATTTAAGTGTAACTGGTATGCAATGAACTGTCATGTTTAAATTGTACAATCTGATGCATTTTAGAATGTGTGTACATCTATGAAACTATCACAATAATCAAGATAATGAATGAAACTTCTAAAAGTTTCCTCTTACACTTTTCAAACCTGACTTTGCTTTTTCTCCCATTCCTTCTACTCTTACTGCAGGGCAATACTGCCTTGCTTTCTGTGACTATACCCTTGTCCTTTCTTATAATTTTATACAATGGAGTTATATCATACATTTTCTTTGGCTTCTTTCTTTCAGTATTATTTTGGAAGCTGACCATATTTTATCATACGTCAATAGTTTCCTTTTTTTCTTATCTTTGAGTACTAGCATTTTATTGTATGGATGTATCAATTTTACTCACTTATATGTTAATGAATACAGGGGTTGATTTTAGCCTTTGGTAATAATAACTAGAGCTGCTAAAACCTTTGTATGAACATATTTTCATGATTATTTTCCTAGATAAACATCTAGGTGTGGGCCATCCACAGACTCTGAGGGGAAGAGAACAAGGCCCTACCAGGAAGCAATCCCTGCCAGGGAACCAATGCCATGCCTGGGCTGCTGCCAAAGTGGGGAAAGCCAGAGCCCCCCAGCCTTCCTCCACGAGCCAGCGCCATCTGTGGACTGCGGAGGGAGAGAAAAAGGATCCAACAAGAAGCAAGCCCCACCTGGGAACCAGCACCATGCACAGGCCACCATGGGAGTGGGGATAGCCAGATGCCAGTCCCTTCTGGTGTGTGGGCTTTCAAACAAGAAGTATCAATCCCAATCCCCCATAAGCAACTGGCTAATCCAGAGAAACACAGGCTCTGATGATAGCTGTTAAGGTGAAACACAATTGGTTGTCTGTGGTGCTTTGGTGTTTCACTGACCTTGCAGTTCTAGGACCCCTGGTCTGATCATCTGTTCAGAGGAGAGACTACATAGTGTGGCATTTAGGGGACATCTCTTTCTGAGGGTGGTAGACATTGTTGATTCCCTATTGTCCTGTTTTGAAGTCTTATAACATTTTCATTGTTTTGTTGGGATGGGTTTTGTTCTCTTTTGTTTTGTTAGATTATGTTAAATCTGATGGCATGAGCTGCTATTTCAAAGATCACAAGATAAATATTATGGCAACCATTTTGGATTTACTATTGTCTCGTTTTGAAGTCCTTTATTGATTCACTGTTTTGTTTTTATTGCTTCTATTCTATTCTCTTCTGTTTGAGTTTTACTATGTCCGAAGGTATCTGCAGCTATTTTGAAGATAACAAGAGGCTTTAAGGTAACTATTGTTGATTTCATAATGTTTTGCAGTCCTGTGTCACTTACACTGGTTTGTTTTCATTGATTTTATTGTTTTATTTTCCTTGGTCTTATCCTCTTTAAAATAAAATAAAAATATCTAGGTGTGAAATAGCGGAATCACTCTATAGGCAAATATTTACAGTAATTTTTAACAAATTGTAATAGGGATGGCATCTTCTCCCTCCACAGAAATGGTTGTGATCCCTCTTGGAACTCTGTCTTCTCATCTGGCGAAATGGATGAAAAATCCTCCAGTAATGAGAATGTCTACTTACCATTAAGTGTAAATATAGCATCATGTTGTTGTAATATTAAAGTTAAACATATATAGAAGAATATTAAAATGAGTAATCTTGTTAATTTATCACCAAATTCACTCTTTCTTATTTATTCTGTGATAATGGAGATTGACTTTGCAAAACAATCAGATTTATAAATGGGCAGAATGTTAATTAGAGTCAGGAGCAAGTATTAGACTAACAAAAAAAGGCAGGATAGTTTTCTTCCTCGTGCTTGTATATTTTGTTGATCAGACTTTGTTGCTCACAAGGCTCTCAGAGTTACTTTCTATACTTTCCAGGTGTGGAGAACATGTACTTTATCTTGAATATGGTTCTTTAAAAGATCAGATTTAACCAGGATTTAATTTGTTAGTGTTTTCATAATATTTTTTGACAGACTTCTGCATTATTACAGTTTTTTCCTGTATAACTCCTTCAAAATATAGTTTTCCTTAAGTTAAACTCATAGGATAAAGCTGTCTCAACACCTGCCTCCTATAGAGTGTGGTTTCACCACCTTCCATAGAAACTTCTAGATGTTCTTTCACAGTAGAATCACAATGAAATGAAACTAGCAAGAAATCTCCCTGAGAACAAGCTCCCTCAGCACCCGCCCCTCGGGTGTTACTCAGCAAGTTGAGTGTATGGTTTGCCATGTGAATGGCTTCCTCCAGAGTCACAGATGTCCAGTAAGTCCCACATCCATGGAAATGAAGGTGAGGGAAATGGCATGGTTAACATCTCATCTTTGGACGCTCAGCAATAGGGGTGGAATCTGCTCCATGTATTTTCTGTTTTCTTCTTCTTTATAGTTGTCTTTAGTTCCTGCTAGCCAGTGTCACAGTGCATGCTTTACTCACCTGTCAGAAATGCTTTGAACAGTCCTTGTTTCATTTACTGTGTGGAAAAACTTTTTCACTTGTCATCTTTTTGACTCAAAATTAAATGTGATTAAAAAGGTTAAATTTTGAAGACAAGAGCTCTATTATAGCTCTTTTTTTCTCTCCTTTTTGATTTGCAACTTTATGTAGCTCACATTTTAAATCATAAGAATAGATATGCTACATTCATGGTGATATCAGAGAGATATTGAGTGGCTTGCATTTTCCCAAAATACCTACTTCCAACAGTTCAGTGTTGTTTTCTAAATTATCACAATATTATTATTATTATTATTATTATTATTAATTGACCTCAGGACCTTGAACTTGCCACACAGACACTATGCTGCTGAGCTATATCCCTGACTCCTAATATCATTAATCGTGGTTAAAATAGTAAATTATGTCTGTATAAAATTATGTTCTTGTCACTTTAATCACTAGATTTTTTGTATACATGTGTATATCTGTGTGTGAAGATGTGAGTGCTAAGGTGAGGGAGAGATTTTAGAAAAGAGAAGTCACAGAGCATCATAAAATAAAAAGTCAGTGTCTGAAAAGGGGAAGAGACTGTGGTCAATGAAAAAATGCATTGTTTTGAAATTTTAATAGACCTACACAGCAAAGATATTAGATTTTTTCCAGCACTAGTGGTTGAACTCATATCCTCAAACTACCCTACCTCCCAGCACTTTTCATTTATTTTTATTATTTTTAGAAAGGATCTTGATAAGTTGCCCCAGTTGACTTCAAACTTGTGACTCCCTTACTCATTTTCCCTGAATACCTGGATTGCAGGTGTACATGATCATAGTCAGAGGAGACAATGTTTTAAATGCTTGAGATTCATTTATTTGTTTAGAAATATACTATATCAGAATTTCTAGATGTTGCAAAACTTTTGCAGAAAGGAATCTTCATGTCCGAAAGGTGAGACTCTGGGAAGTGGGAATAGTACAAGTAGCACAGTTGTGGCTGGGAAACGATTCCCCTTTGGTCCACCTGAATTTGACCAACACCAGAATCAATCCTCCTTCTACTGTCCTAAGAGAAGCAGAAATAAGAACGACAAAGACCCAGAAAATCTCTTAAAGCTCCAAGCTAGAGCACTTGTATATTCATTCCTGTGACCTGACTTTTAGTAACATTTTCCTCACTTGAAATTCTTTAAAGGTTCATATGCACTGTTGTGCATGTCATAGGAACTGCATGTCATGCATGAGATTAAAACCGAGTTAATAATGGAAAAGACATGTTCACTTAGGTGCTCCTGACCCAGCACTCTGTCAGTCATATTCAGAGACAACCAGTGAGAGGCACCCAGGATGAGCTGGACATCTTTTAAAATCCACAAACCTTCTTTTTCCTTTTTCTTCTTCTTTCCATCGTCCTGGAAGCACTTTCTCCATTGGTGCTTTCTGTTTTTTATTGGCATGGACCCGCCCTGATCATACTATCCTGTTAACTTCAATAAATTTAGCTGCTTTTTCTTTACTATTGAGAGCTCACTTGCAATTCTTTGTTTTCTATACACAAAGAATCCTGAATCTTTCTCTCAGACACATCACAGACAGTATCAGAAAGGTACGGCATTTCTCTGGAAAGATGTGTAGTTGAGAAAAATTAGTAAAATCACCACTCCTCCAGCCTTATACAACATTCACATCATCTTTATATATTTTTCATAGGGAAAGCATAGCCAAATGTTGGGGATTTTCCAAATGTGGGAGATTTGCCAGAGAAGGTAATCCCACTGAGGAAGCCCCAGCATTGCGAGGATATAGTCACTTATATCCAACAACACATTTTTAGCATGTGTTCAAGGGATCTGGTAAAGTCATTTTTATTCCCAGAATGAAAAAAAAAATGGTTACAAAGCATGTCTCAAAAATGACCTAGCCCTGCTGGATGTGGTGGTGCATGCCTGTAATCCCAGCACTCAGAACGCTGAGACAGGAGGATTGTTGAGCGTTTCAGATCAGCCTAAGCTACAAAGCGAGTTCAAGACCAGCCTGAACTATATATAGTAAGACCCTATCTCAGAAAAATGGCCTGGCCTCATTTTCTCCTTCTACAGTGTAATTGTTACACAGGGTGTTCAAAATATGGTTGAGGTTAATGCTGACCTGTGCGAGATCAGCTGTGGTTGTGACAGAATGAGTCCTGTCAGAAAGTCTGACAAGTACAGGAAACAGTCACTAAAGGGAAAAATAATAGGATAATTAAGATAAGTAAAAAGCAAAGGTGGCAAGATTTACTCCATGATGGCACATGCATGGACTAGATAAGCAGCCCATTGCAATATTCCTATCTGTGCAGGAGTCTACAAAATATTTCTATGTGCTGTGGCAGATGCTTGGGATCGTTGCTGGATTCTGAGGTGCTCATGTCTCCTTCTATAGCTGTTTTCGAGATCTTTCTGTCCTGAACAAAGAATTCATTAAGATAAGTGCAAAAGGTAGTGAGGATTTACATTTTCTTAAAGGTAGGAAAAGAAACATGCTCTGCAGAGCAAGTGTGGACTGATTAAGAGTAGAAAAAGAAGTATACGCCATAGGGTGAGAGTGGACCATGAAACAAACAGAGAGCACAGTGGTCACAGATTAATGGTGGTGGTCTTTTTTTTTAAAGCAAAACAAAAAAAAGGATAGAAATAATACATAATTTCAAAAAAAAAACTAAGAAATCAATACTAGTTAATACAATGCATATCTTTATCTTAGAAGTAGTTGTTCAGGTTATAAGATCTAGGCATAAAAAGTCAAACAATTAAGCTGTAACAGTGCAAAATGTTCCTTTTGAGGAACTAACAGAGACTAGTAGTATAGTTATCTGGTGGTGGTCTTTGGTATGTCCCACTCCTTAGGCTGACATCAGGGCAAGGCCTTCCTGTCAAAAACCTGCTTCAGGAGCCAAAGGTTTATCTCAATGACACAGCATCTGCCTGGCAAGCATGAGGTCATGAGTTTGATTCCAGGTATCAAAAAAAAAAAAAAAGCAAAAAAAAGAAATGTGATTTCAAAAACCTGCTTGATGTCTCATGAGAATTGAGGAAAGCACTTTCTGCACACGTGTCCTAAAATTTCATAATTAACAGGTTACACACGCTTTCCCAGCTAACTGATCAAACCCTAATCTCCTGTCTCAGAATCTCTCTTCATATGCATTCTCTAATAGAATCCCCTGGTTCCAATGGATTGATGGCATTGTATAATATAACAAATATTATACTCTCTTCCAGAAAACAGTATTATGACAACACTCAACTATGCACAAGGAAATGAACTTCAAGCTCCGTAAGATTCAGTCTTACCCACAGTCGATTGACCTTTCCCCCTTCCCAAGTTGTGCAAGATGTTGGTCCCTGTTACTATGAACCTCCCTCAGCACTCCAGTTGGCCACCACATACTTGAAAATGCTTCTTATGTGGATGGACCCAGCATCAGGGAAGCCCAGTGTATGGTCTATTGCTGCAGTACAAACTCCATGATAATACCCAGCTTGAGAAA
>RJWT010054692.1:0-10240 GCA_004365215.1 Cuniculus paca
CAGCCGAGCCAGGGCCACTTGCCGTCGTACAACCCCAGCCTCCAGCCCGCGCAACCGTCTGGCCGGGCTCAGTCCGCGCGCCCTTTCTTAAGCTGAGGGGGCGGGAGAATAGGCGCGTGGGGTGCGCGCCGCGAGCTCTGATTGGTCCAGCCGGGTGTGCGTCACGCAGGGGCGGAGCTAGGGCGCTCCTCACCAAGCGCAGGGCAGCTGGGCGGGCGCGTGGGCCGGACCCTGAGGCGGGAGTGCGAGGTCCCGGGGTCCTCAGGAAGAGAGCACCGGGGTTCCCAAATCATCTCGGTTCCCTGAGGAGGGTCGGCCGGCCGGGCCCAGCAGCTCCTGGAACCCACCCGAGGATGCGGGCCTTACGGGCTGAGGAGAAGCCGCGAGGCTCTAGGCGCCCACGAGCGGCCGCGGGCTTCCGGCGCGGCGCGAAAAACCCTGAAGGGGAGGTCACCCCACTTCCCACAGTGGAGCCCGCGGCGGGGCTCGAGGCCCGGACGTAGACGCCAGTCGCCCCCGCGGCAGGCGTGGGTCTTTTCCCTCTCCAGGCGGGAAGGAGCCGCACGACGGCCGCCTCCGGAGCCGACGGCCCCACGTCCCCGCCCCCACCCGGCCGTCTCTGGCAGCTTCCACGGGTCTGCCGGGCGGGCCCAGGAGCCGACGCTGTGTGACGAAGGCGACACCCGCGCAACCGAGGGAGCCTGGATCACGGGGCCACTGAGAGTGCTCCTGCGCGTGTCCGGAGACAGCCCTTTACGCGGTGAACTTATTAGGCTTGTGAGGATGTCCCACTGGAATCATTGCGATGTTGCCACGTCGTAAAACAGTGCCCCGTCCTTGTAAATGGGGGAGGGGACCACAACATCCACTTTTCCAGTTGAGGCCACTGCCCTCAGATTTTTGGAGAGAATACACAGAAAACCCCAGAAGGGAGGAGCAAATTTGTTTCAAAATCTTATCCATGACTTACTAACAAGTTCAGAGGACTTTTTTTTTTCAGCTACAGGCTGAGCTGGCTTACAGTGCATTAAAAATGGAAATCTTTATTTTTTTTCTCAATGTTTTTAAAGAAATCCTGTTGCTAGGTCATTAATCACATTATCCATTTTACCAGAAACAAATGGATTTGTCACTTGTGCACAGAAGCTGAGGTTGATGCTGAAAACAAATTGTATCAAAATAAATGAAATTATTATGATAATGTAAAATAGACTGCGGTGATTAATCTCTAGAAACCAAATTCTGACCTGTTTCGCACTTCAAACAATAGCTTCTGTTATGTAAATAGTGAGGTTTTCAAGGACAATGTTGGCAAATTATAAGTTCTATTCATGAAAATATTCAAGGATAAAAAGTAGAGGCAGGAAACCTGGTCTACACAGTATGTAAAGCAGAGGACAATGGAAGAATGACTCAGGTAAGAATATTCATTAGTGGGAAAGATATGAGGTGGGAGATGGGGATGTGTGTAATGGGCTAATGTCTCTGTTAGTCTGTATCATCAGTTTCACCTTGTAAAGCTGACTTTGAATAGACTTCTTCCTACATCCTTCCTACTTGAGCTTGAAAACTCTGAAAGTTGGAATAAGCCCACATATACACAAATTGCAATAATGACAGTAACAGGGTTTCAAAGTACTTTACAAAATGTTACATTGTAAATGATTCCACGTCTGAAACACTTCAGACATGTTCAGAATTATCCAGATAAGGATGTGACCTTTTAATTTTCCACTCATAAATTTGATGTTCTCGTACTCATACACCTAGGTAGATCTTAATTGGATGTGACAATAGATTATTGTTGTTCCTATATAGCTCCATGTATCCTTTCTTGACGTAGACTAATAATTCATATTTTCAACTACTTGAAATAGAGGCTTGTTCGTTTAATAATTAAATAAAATCAAGTGTATTTGCAGAATTCTAATTTCCTCCTGAACAAAGAAGACAGTGTACAAGAAGACATAAAAATAGCATATATCCTAAAATAATTACCCTTAAATTTCTTAAAAGAGATTCCAGTGTGAGAAGTGATCAGTGAAATTGCCAAAGCCCAGATGGAAAGAGCCAGGCACTGGAGATGTTATTTTCTCTGGAGGAAGTAAAATTAGAGGGCTCAGTTAACAGGGTAAATGCTATTTAGAGTTTTATTTTATCTTCATAGTGCAGTGGGAAATCTGCTGGTTTAGGAATGAGGAGTTCGAGTCCTAATACCAACTGTCACTAGCTAAGTAGTTTTGGGCAAGGCATTTCTCTTGTCTGGACTTTAGTTTCTTTGTGTATGAGACAAGGGAATTAGGCTAGACTCTTAGCAGCCCTTCTGGCTATATTCAAGAGCTTGGTTTGGAAAAGAGGAGCTAACTGTTCAATGTGTCAGAGATTTCAGAACTGTGTCTTTTTCTGTGTGCGTTGGGAACCACCTGTAGCCAACGGTATGTATGGAAAGACAGGCTGGTTGTGTAATACTGCAGGTAACACCTTTATACAAGCAGATGCTATAGCCGTGGTTGAAACCTGCTTTCAGCAACATGGTGGCACATCCTTTACTCACAACACAAGAAAGACCCTGCATGTGTGACTCATGCTACCCATGAGAATAGTTTTGTGAGTGGCAGAGACCAGGGCCTACAGATTTTCTTCCACTTGAAAAATCGTGCAGATCTGCAGCAGTGAATCAGCGCCACCTAATCCTTTAGTGTAACTGACGCTGCAGCATAGTAACCACCCACTCATTCACTATGTCTGCTGGTCCCAGGTCAGCTGAGAGCTCAGTATGGACTGAAACCATGTGCTGGGAATCCTGATGAGCTCATTCCACCTCCATTTATTGCCCCATCTGTTTAGCTCCCTTGTTCTTCTCACATGCATTTTTATCTTGGTCTTCTGGGAAATGTGCTAATTTCCCCCATGGTGTCAGAGGCTCCCATCTTTATATATATATATATATTTTTTTTTAAACATTTCCCCTTTGCGCAGTGCCACTTGGGAAGTCAAGAATGGGTGTGAGTTCCTTAACATAGAATCCACGGACAGCTCCCTGGAAACATGACTCGGGAACTGTCCTCGGTGCTGAATTTCAGTCGGAAAGGGGAAATAAAAGCTCTGTGTGTGTGTGTGTGTGTGTGTGTGTGTGTGTTTCAGTGCAGCTACAACAGGAGTTAGAGGCTTCAAAAGATCCTAACTAATCCTCTTTATGCCCAAAATACTAAGATATTTTCAAGAGTGGGATTTTTCACTAGGCCAAACTGCCTCGAAGAGTGGAAAGAGCTTTAGTTTTGGAGTCAAATGGCTCTTGTTTCAGTTCAGATTTATATCTTATCGTTTGACCTTGAAAGAATAGCTTAACCTCTCTGTTTCTCAGTTTTCTCATCTCTCAAATTAAAGCTAACTTTGCTATCAATAAAGTTTATCTGCTTGTGTGAAGGAGTTACTTGCTGTATTACCAAGGATTTTTCGCAGGCTCAAGTGAGACAATGTATGTGAACATTTTTGGCATATGTCAGGTGCACAATAGATGCTTCTTGTCCCTTTCTTCCATTTTTTCCCTGGCAACCACACCTGAGTTATATGTCCTATAAAAACAAAACTTTAATTTTCATTTATTTTGTACAATATCACTGATGATTAAGTAAGGTAAAAATCTTGAGAAAGAATGGGTCAACCTTCTTGGAGAAATAAGAGAGGAAGAACTTCAGGAAAATTTACTGGTATCTCAGCAAGAGAAAGATATCCTATTCTGGGTTTGTTTTTTTAAAAAGGTGAATCATGGTATTATTGAACTTTAATCAGAAAGTCACTCATAGTGAACTACTTGACATCTACACTAACAGAGTATATCACTAGTCTGTATCATTGGCCCCAACTAAAAGATTTGTAATATTGAATATTTCAGCAATTCTGAGTTTGTATTGCTAAAGGGATCTAATAAATATATTCCCCTGAGATAAGGCAAATTTACTTCCATCACTGCATTTGAATTTGTCTTCAATAACCTATATGTGGTTTTAATTTGGGAGCATGCAATGCGGGACACTGAGTTTCAGGAAATGTTACTGTACAAAAGGATGATCACACGTAGCTGGAGAGCTATAATTTGGGGGATTGGTTGTTAAGATTACCCAAATGATTTCCTCAAACAAGAAACAACCTGGTGGCGTCCTTTATTTCAAGCAATAGGTTGTCACTAGATAAACTAGGGATAATATTTCAGCTCAGTTTTTAAATGTAAAAGATGATAGATTGAGGTGGAAGGAAAATGGAGGAAGGAACTTCATGAGCTTGTTTTGCTCTGAGGAAATCTAAGAATGTAATTTTAATTTCTCTGTATTGAGAAACACTAACATGCTGCCTCCCTTTTACACTAGTTACAAGTTGCAAAATTGGCCTAAAAGATTTGTAGCTCAATATCTCCATGTGATTTAAACACATAGTGAGCTTGTGTGAATCTTTGAAAATGAGAGTTGGAGGAGTTTTTATAGAATTTTGAAGACTAGGGAACAGTTTAAGAAAGGTTAAATGGCCATATGACTACTTAACAGCAGGGCCAAGGTGGAACTCAGTCCCTTTGGTTCCTAATAAAGGGCCTCTTTTCTCTGCACCATTTTCCTAAGTCACTCATTAACCCATTAAAATGTTTTCCTTCTTCAAAAATGGCTTTCTTAAAATCAATAATTTGCTATCAATTCCAGTGGTTTTTATCATTCTCCTGAAACTCTTGAATCATTCAATATTGTTGATTAAGTCTTTAAACTAAAATGTTCCATCATTGGTTTCTGTGTTATTGTATTCTGATTTTCTCCCTTGCTTTCTTGGCTGACCTTCCACCCTTTCCTTCTCCCTCTCTCCCTCCCCTCCTCCCTTCTTTCTTTACTGAATCTTCTTTCACTGCCTGCCTTCTCAGTATATGTGTCCAAAGATGTGTGATCTATAGCACTCTTCTTTCTCTCACTATTTTCTCTGCTTTAACAATTGTACGTTTTTCAGTTATGTTAGTGACTATCTCTGATCTGTGCTAGGCTCCAGAGCATAATAAACCAATTACATGTGATATCTCAAGAATTCACTACCAACAATTGTAGCCCAATATATCCTCAACTAATTTATCCTTCTCTTCCTCATCTTTCTTTTTCATGCTTGTGTATTACCTATTTCTTGTATCATTAGTGCTTTCCATATCATTCAGTCTCAGACCGATGAAGTAATCTGTATCTCCTTCTCTGCCCCCATGCAAATTCTGATCAGTTTCTAAATCTTAATTCTACTTTTATAATCTATCAACTCAATTTTCAATGTTACAACTTCATTTTTTTGTTATAAATGATACAATTATCTCCTAGCTGAACTTTCCAATCTACATCTTTATTTCAGTTTATATTGTATTGCCAGATCAGATTTCCTGAAGAAAAAAATAAAGCATTAAACTCCTCTGCTTAGAAACTGCTAATATTTCCCTATGTAAATTTATAAACTCTTTGGTCTCCATCATTTGCCCCCACCTTCCTGTTCAACCCTATTTTTTATTTATTTATTTATTTATTTATTTATTTATTTTACTATAGTGCTTAGTTCACCTTTTAATCCAAAATAAACTGATACTTTTCACTTATGACTGACTTTTTTGCTCCTCCAGGTTTGGGGCTCAGGTTGTTTCCTACATCTGGAATGAATTTTCCTCCGTGTCTAGAACCACAGAACCCACTCATTCTTAAATGCCATTCTGTTTACATGCCACTTTCTGCAGAAAGTTTACCTTGGCTTTACTCAGTTTGAAATGACACTAAAAGGATGGTAGTTTATTGTGTACTCTTTCTCTTTCTACTTTAAGCCTTGTTTTGTAAGTATCTTTTCTCCTAAACTGTGAGTTCCATGTGGGCAACTTCTAAGTCTGATGTACTTCCTTCTTTCCATAAATCTATTGTCGGTCTTTGTGCACAATCATATTAGTGTCATAGAAAAGAAACCAAGAAAGTTTTGCTTAACATACAATCTATTGTGCAGCTTTGTAAGAAGAAAGTCACTGTGCTAGAATGGAAATAGATATTTTTATGGAGAAGTTGGAAATTAGATTATCCCTTCAAAGGTACAATGAAGTGCATGATAGGAAATGCAGGGAACCTGGAAGAGAGTGCAAAAGAAGGGAAGCTTGGAGCCATTTGAGAAAAACAAGATATATAGTTAGTAATCTCTAGCTTGTAGTCCTTTGTTCCAAATCTGTTCACTGTTTCCAAGGATACTTTAAGATAAATTTATCTCATTTCTAGTAAATATCACTCACCTATCATCTATAAGTAAGGACAATGTAATTGTTTAACCAGGCAACCAGAACAGCTACTTGTAAGAATGAATAAATTGAATGGTAACAATATTCTGCTTTTAATTGAGCAGAAGAAAGTGGGAATTTGAATCTGAAATGTCTTCACATCCCAAACTTCCTGATTCTTTCATCTGGATATCCAGAAGGAAGTGTCACAGAAATGGTGGGAAGGGGGTTCATATTTTTTCTGCAGGCTATACAGTGTAACACCACTTAGTGGGGGCTAAGGTGAAATTATAAAGAAATAGACCTCTCCCAGCAGTATCAAAGTTCCCGAGTCCAACGAGCAATTTTCATTAGCGAGTCTGAGCTAAAATAAATTCTCTGGTGATGTTTATTTTCAACAGATTAGATTCAGTGCAACCTTGAGCTTTGGGCTAAAATTCTTTATGGCTCTTTGATCTCACCTGAATCACTTACTCCCCTTAGAATCCTGGTGTTCATACCTGAGATAACCTCTCAGCTGAGTGAAAGGTGCAAAGAGGCTGCATATTTCAGATTGCTAATCAGAGAAAAATTGTACCATTACCAACCTTTACCAGGAAAATATGTTCAACTGTGCTCCAGATGTCCCATTGCCATCTCTACTCAGCCCTAGACCACATGAAGTGAATTAAAGCCTTCATGTACATCACTGCTTTTGTGGCAGAGATAGCAGCAGCACATTCCATCCAGTCTTTCTTCTTTTGCTCTGCGATTTCAGTCCAGCTAATGAATAGCCCATCTGAGTTGACAACAGTGAAGGGCATTTCCCTTAAATTCAAGCAGACTTAAATAAATCAATTTTCCAAATAAAATTTCCTTTCCTCTTCAACAGGAATCAGTTAAATCATCTTTGCTTAACTCCCCAAGTCAGATGAGTCCCACCTTTTGTGGAAACTAATACTATATTATGATTGTTTTAAAATCTAGCTTCCCAAAAACTACATGAGGTATTAAAAGGATAGAGAACAAACGCATAAGGCTGTATGGCAGCCTTGAGTCTTTAGCTTTGACAGATAAGGTCAATTTAATGCAAAAAAATCCTCATGGCATATGAAAGCAAAAAGAATCTGAGTCAATATGTGATATTTTAGGTCAAAGCTTAGGCTTCATTCTTTTTCTTATGTTTCAGATTTTTCTTTGCCATTCTCATCCTGGCTCTAGAAAGAATTCTCTCCATTTTGAAACCCTGATAACAAAATAAATATGCATTAAATATGTTACTTGAAACCACAACTTATATTTTGATGTTTAATCTATTTTTAAACCAGTGAGTTGTATTGTGAATCCTGGCTTGAAAACCACTGAGGCCAGGAAGTGTAAAGAATCTGTGTATGTTTGCTGGGGGATGTGGTGGGGTGAGTGATGAGGTGAAGAGGTTGCTGTTTCCTTTATAAATGCAATCAACTTTAACCCTCAAATTATTACCTAAGTGTAATTCACAGAACTTCAAATGTTGCTGAAAGTTATCCATTAGGGTAAACTGACCAGGAAATATTATATCAATTGATAAAGGATAGACTTTGTTTTTTTTTTGCTTCTGTGTCTCGTGTGCTAAAACAGTGCCTGGCATGTTGTAAATTCTCAAATGTTTGTTGTGAAAGGTGTATTGTTGTGTACAGGGGCTGTATCTTTCACAAAATATTATTCCCGTGAGCAGGATCTTAACTTTTGATCTAGAAGGTTACATAATGGCCTAGTTTGCTTCTGAAAATTACAGGCAAGACTTATATAGCAATTGTAAAGATACATTGGAAATTTCTATGTCTAGGAAAAAGAACAGAAACAAAAGCTCTATAATATTGACTGTCTTTTGAAGAATTAGAGAATGGGTAATGACCTCACTTAGAGAATGAAAATTCTTTAAAAAGCATCCTTTGAGAGAGATGAGCCCCAAAACAGAGTAGTTTTAAAAAGACTCTTCCCTGGAGAAAGCCTCAGCTATTCTGTTTATCATTGCAGTTAACATCTGTAATGGAACCTCTGTCAGTACCCAAGCTACAGAGATACACATACATACTCACAAACACTTCTAATGAAATCTTGAAAATACAAAACAAAGAGTCAGAACATTTGTTTACCTCTAGCATTGCTTATGCCATGGTTACCATAATTCTAGAGCTACATTTCTCTTAAGCATAGTGCTTGGGGAATCTTTAGACTAACGAAGGTTGGACAGAAGTTATTTCTATGATCCTCCCAAACTTGTGGATTGATATTGATAATTAGGAGATACAAAGGACTTGTTTGTCCTCTTGGCTCAAATTAAGAGTGACCCTAGTGAAGTTTTGTGGAATCATCATCATCAAACATCTTTATAAGCACATGATTTCAGAAGACTGTTTTGACAAATCTGAAACTAAAATGGCTTTGACAAAAGCTAGCACATTGACCTACTCTGTGATTAGTGTCTGAGCTGATGGATTGGAAAAGAATGATATTGAAACTCAATTTCACAACGTGTCTTACTGTTGGAAGAAATGAAAAGAGACCAAGAACAGAAGTGAAAGGATGAGGAAGAAGTCCTGCCCAGAAAAATGTCACATCTTTTCTGGTACCTGTGGAAAGCTAGGGAATATGGTTTTAAAACTTCTGGCTATGAAATAAGATCTTGGAAATCACATCAAGTAGTTTAATGATCTAAAAGTTCAGCTTGAGTCCTAGTCTATTATGACAGCTATTTTATTTCAGATGGAACATTCTAATCCTTGAACACAACTAATATTAAATAAAGAATTCATTGTGGAAATGAACCTTGTTCTTTATGTCATGATCTCATCCACTGAATGAAGAGGACTTATACCATGAATTTTCTAGTCACTGGAACACAACCGTCTCTAAGGATTTAAGTCAATAAAAAAATCAATTCCCTTGACTGGGTCAATGTGGCTTAAGTATTCACTTTATTTCCATTTTAATTTATTACTATCTTGTTAGGCCTTTGCATCATTTTAAGGAATTTTTTAAAATGCAGCTTTGTAGTTTTCAGTGAGAGGATCAGTACAGATTACCTAGTTCTCTAATGTTGTTGAGCTCAAATGGTTCAAACTAGGAACATTAAGAAGGGAGGAAGGGAGAAGATGAAGAGATTCTAGGAGCATGAGAGGGTATGACATTACAATCCTTTCTTTTCCTTTCCTCTCACAAAAATTTACCCAGAACCAAAAATGTTTTTACTAAGTAAGCTGGAGAAAGCCTTGCAAGTCATTTGAAACAATTACTAGCCAGTTGATAATATTGAGATGTTGCATACATAAAATGATATTCATAATGAATTGCTATGGAAATATAAAGTCATTTTATTACAAGAAAACCCATTAAGAAATTTTCATCTAATAAGTAATACTTTTCTTCTTCCTTCCAATGACATGAGTAACCTATTTTCTGCTCTGAACCACCTTGTCTTTTACTCACTTTGACTCAGTAAGAAAAATACAATAGTCAAGTTATCAGTGGCTCTCAGACATGTAAGCTTGTTCGTGTTCTAAGGCCTTGTTCATACAGCACACTATTTGTTCTGGGATATTTCAAGCTAAGCCCAGAGAATTTCTGTCTGAAACAATACATCCAATAACCGCAAAGATGAAAATGCTACTTCTTAAAGAAGCACATTGGGTAAGGATATAGAATTTTTTTTAAAAAAATCATTCTTTGCTTTATACAAGAGGCCAAGACCAAGACATAATACAAATCCAAAAGGAAAAATAGATAAGCAGTTTTCAACAATTCTTTTGATCCTTGTTATGGTTTGGGTCTAGATGTTCCCCCAAAGCCTCATGCAGTCATGGTAACAGGCTTCTCAAGTTTGTGATTGATTCATGGGCCAATGCTGGAATTATGGGTGTGAGTACCACACCTGCCCTGGGGCTGGTAGCCTGCACACAATGTAAGGGAAGGAAAGAGACTTTCTCTTTCCTCTCTTTTTGCTCCTGTTGCTTTTGC
>RJWT010054693.1:0-10244 GCA_004365215.1 Cuniculus paca
TTATGGTCTCAAGCGCCTCCATTTTCTTACAAATGACTCAAGTTTATCCTTCTTTGGGTAGAAGAGTATTCCATTGTGCATAAATACCACATCTTCTTTATCCATACGTTTTTTTCTCTTTTGAGAGTCTCACTATGTAGCTCAGCCTGGCCTTGAACTCATGACCTTCTGAGTACTGGGATTGCAAGTGTGCATCACCATGCCCGGTTTCCATACATTCTTCATCCTGATTTTTTCCACAATATACTGCAGCTGCCACAAGCGTTTTCTTTTCATGTCAGCCTGGCTCTCAATTGCCTCCATTTCCAGTGACTCACACCACCAAGTGAGCACCTGCTGCTGGATCTTGTGATTGCAAACAATTTCCACTATTATAAACAACCCTGTGGTGAACATCTTTGTGCATATAGCTCTTTCCACATTTTAAGTTCTTTCCCAAAGAGAGTTTCCGAGATAAGGGATTTCGAAGGCATGAAATCAACAGGATCAAAACAAAACCACATTTTTTTAAAAAAAGAACAAACCCATAGAGATGTCTGAGTTCAGACATTAGTCCCGTCTCAGGATAGCGGGGGTGTTGGTGCGGGAGGTTCATTGCAATTAACTCTTTAAATCCGACTGGGAAAGGAAAACACAATTATTGTACGCTACCTGGAAAATGCAGAAATTCTAATGCAAGGCAACTGAGAAGCACCAAAGACCCTAACAAGTCACCGAGAACTTTCAGGTACTGCACACACGTGCTTTTCCCCCCAGGGGTGGGAAAGTAAAGAACCACACACCCTGTATGTCTCCTTTGCGATCTGTTCTTTTTGCAGAGCAAAATCACTTTGCAAACATTTCCCAGGTCACAAATGCTCATCCTTGGGAGTTTTCATACCCACCTGGTATTGCATGAGTTGATCTACCAGACTTTAATTGATCCAATATTGCTGCCCACTTGGTTTGATTCCGGTTTTTTGTCATTATTTACAAATGTCATACATAGATATTTTTTTCATACACAGATCTTGATGCACATGAAATATCCTCAAGATAGATTTCTAAAAGCTGATGCTTTTAGAAAAAAAAAAAAAAAGCTGATGCTTCCTGTTGTGGCTTTTTATACATCTTGCCAAACTGCTCTACAAAATCGCCTGGCCAGTTCGTCAGTCCAGTGGCACAGTGCCTGCTTCCCCATGTCTCTGCTGATGCTGGGCTTTATCTTGGGGAAAATCTTTCCAGAAAAATATAACACACCCTGCTTCTTTCGTTTACATTTCTTTGATTGTTAGAAGAGGATTGGGATTTTTCCTGTGTGTTACTATTTGAATTTTGTGTCATTTCCCAAATGCGTATCCATCCCCTCCACGTGCCGTCTGGGATGTCGTCCTGTTAGCGCTCTTCACATATTGAGAACATCAAGTCCTTCCGGCAAACACTGCCAGAGCACCTGGAGCAAACCACATTGCCAACGTTTTCTTGTGTCTGTCTGTTCATCTGTGGTCTTTGAATTTTGTGCCCAGTGTTGTCCTTAACACCCTGGCCTTCGGCCAAGCAAATCACTGCTTTTTTCTGTGGCTTCTGTCGCTGGGTGAATGAATAAAAAGGTCTTTTCCACTATAAAAGCAGATAAATATTCACTTGCGCTCACACTGTGTTCTCTTATAGTTTTACTCTTTACACGGAAATATTTAACGGGGCCTCATTTTCTTTTGTAGATGACATGAAGCTGCAATCCATTTTGTTTCGTTGTGGCCTAAACCAGCTGCCTCAACCTGTTTGGTGACACGGCCTCTCCTCTCCTGTCCTCTCCCATGACGTCCCTTTTGTCACAGTCTAATGCTAAGCTGACCTTGGCTCTAGACTCTGTCTGCCTGTAGATCACTGAACTACTCTAACCTTTTAAATTACTGCTGCTTTATAACTGACTGTTACATCTAATAGAATATGCTCTCCTTTCTGGGTTTTGTTTTGTTTTTTTGTACCAGGAATCGAACTCAGGACCTTGTGCCTACCAGGCAGGCACTGTGCTGCTGAGCGGTATCCCCAGCCCTCCCTTCCATTTTTTAAATTATTCTTCCGGGTAAGCATCAAAAAATATCTTGTCAGACTTTAAAATAGAAACTAGGTTTCAGAGTGACGTTAAATGTGCAGATTAATTCATGAAGAGCTGACACTTTAACTCCATCGAGTCGAAGCATTATCTTCCCATTTGCTTATGTTGTTTTCTTAGGTCCCTCAGCCATGTTCACATTAAACAATTTCTAAAGTCCTTTCAAGTCCCATGAATCTAGAGTTAGACCACGTGTGCAGCACGTACACACTGTTCAGTGCTGCAGACCTGATATCTAGGTAAATCTGCGAGGTGAGCTTTGCAAGAATGAAATAGAGCAGCAATCGCTTTGCGTCACCATCTTGCAGCGACCAGAGTTGAAGGCCAGGTTGCTGATGCTGGCTCCCCAAAAAGAGCCCCCAGTCGGAGACCTCTCTGTCTCAGTCATTAGGAGAACAGGGTGCTCTGGGGTCAGAGAACGAATTCATGTGGGTGAACTCAGACCCCTGGTCACCCTCAACCCATACGCCCTGATTCACAGGGCACCCTGTGGGTGCTGACCAGAGCCGGCTTTCATGACAAACAAAAACGTGCTGCATTTCTTCCATATTAAAAGACTCCAGTTCCAACAGCCTCCTCGGACGGTTAGAAAAAGAAAAAGCTAAACAAATTTACAGCCTAAAGAACTGGAAACACCGGGCAAGCTTTTACTAATTTCTTAAATTACACAGGAAAACACAGCCATGGAACCTCTGGTTTCTGGAACTAATGAAGCAAAAGCAAAAAAAAAAAAAAAAAATGCTTTTTTCTTTAACAGTCTTGCTCCCTCAAGTCCTCGTTATAGCCAGGCAAGCGCCGGGCTGCAACTCTTAGAGCAAAAGCTACAGATGTGAGCGACTCCGCGGGAGCCCAGAGACGCCCCAGGTGAGCTCCCCATTTCCAGCTGCGGAAACCAAACTAACATTTTCTGAACTCCACTAAATCCATGCCCCCCGCCCCGATTTCCTCCTCCTTTGGAGGGAGACGGATCACGAGTCCCTTGACTGCTGCTTCCAGTACCAGGGCTGGGAACTCAGCCTCGCGTCACTTTCTGAAGGCAGAAGGAGGCGGAAACTCCGCCTTCCCTTCAAACCCAGAAAGGCTTCCGGTTTTAATATTGCATTGCTGAGCAATCATGATAATTTCGCTCACAAATTTACAGCAGATTATTGGTATGTGGTCCAAAGCTTTTAGAACTATTCAGGGGAACATTTCTCTCTGACTTCTCGCTGGAGAAAGCAGGACTTCCAAGTATCCAGAAAAGCACAGCAAAACGAGGAACAGCTCCCCGGTTACCCTGGCCTTACCGGGGTCGATCAGAGCGGATGGGAGATTTTTTGGAAGCAGAAGGGGGGCCCTGACGTGAATGCAGGTCACCAGCTCCTAGGTCTGCCTTTGAGATCAAGGGGAAGGCAGGGCTGCCAAGTGCTGGGGAATGAGGCCCCCGAGGGCCCCCTGCCGCGGCCCTCTTCCCCGGGGAAGGCTGCCAAGGCGACTCTTCCTCCTTGTGCCTGCCCACGAGGGTCCACACAGGGCCCCGGGGACAGACAGAGCCTTCATGGGGACACTGCATCAGTCCTGGAGCAACCTCAGGATGGAAGCCCCAGTCTTGGTAGCTCAGAAAGGATCATCTTTCCCAGAATTTCTGCATTTCTACCAGTTATTTGCCCAGTTGCAAAACTGACTGCATTTTTAAGGGGAAACGGCAATTTTGACGGAGAACACTTTGACTGGCGACGCATTCTGCCCAAGCACAGAGTCATCAGTCAGTAAACAGGAGGGCCCACGGACCGTCAGGAAGGAACACTGAGCCATGTGTGACAGCGCTGTTTTGCTAGGTCCACGGGTCTGACGCGCCGGAGTAGCTGGACGGAGGTATCAGTCAGCGCCTAATTAGAATCCATTATCCATCTTCCTGACACTTCAGTGAAATGTCTATTCCACTCTGGAGCCGAAGCTTTGTTCCAAGCAGGTTAATTGATATTCTGATGCCTTCGCTTGCCATACCCCAGTGGCTTGGTTCTGTTTTATCACACATCAAAAAGGCCGTATGCTCAGGGCACTCCATGCACCAGCGCGGAGCTGGAGGTCTGCACAGCTGCAAGGGGTATGGTATCACAGGAGGGACAAGCACCGAGCAGATGTCACAGATGAAAAAAAGAGGAAAGCAAAGAAGCCAGCCAGCCTGGGGAGCGCGGCGCAGCCCAGCAGAGCGCGGCCTGAAGTGGCGCGGGCGTCCGGCTTTGTGCAAACACGGGCCTGCTCTGCCCTCCTGACTGTTATTAAAGCGTAATTAGCAACCTTGAGTGGGAGGCTTCCGCTGCCCTCTGCTCTGCTGCCTTTCTGATGCGCTGCCCCTGCCCTCCTCCCCTCTCCTCAAAATGCCAGTGTGGGCATCCCCCTGGGGCTCCCCCCAACTCCGCCCCTGGTCCTGGCAGGTTCCATCCGAGGCCTTCCTGGGGCTGTGTGCCGATTCCTCCTCATCTCAGAGAGGTGATCTGAGGCTGAAGGTTTGGAGTAGATCAATCAGATTCACTGGGCTTGGAGTCAGACGGAAGGCGAGCACAAGATGCATCACAGACCCGGTGCTACCCCTTGTTTTTCCTTATGAAATGTTGCACGGCTCCCAACACAGAAAAGCGAAAGAAAGATATTTTATCAGCTAGAAAAGCAATGCGTCTCTCAAGATCAAGTTTGGGATACTGATAGGTTCCAAAGCCAATCAGAACAAGGAGACGATAGTTGTCCCCTCTTTACCCACACAGGCTACTTTGCAACTGGATGCCCAGAACAGTCAACAGTACTGAGCTCCACATATGCTATGCCTTTACCTACACTGCAGAGCTCTGAAAAGGTTTCACTTATCAGGTGGGTACAGCAAGAGATTAATGATAACCAATAATAAACCAGAACAATCATAACGATGAGCTATAATAAAAGTTCTGTGATCTTTCCCTTTCAGAACCTCTTACTGTACTGTCAGATCTTGGCAGCCTTGGCGTTTGAATATTTTTCTTCCCCTATCAAGTGGAGAGTTCTCGCCTTTGCACATAGAGAACGTAGTATAGTTCATGGCTTCTCTCTGGCCTAGCAGAATTGCTGGCACCACTACTCTTGCATCCAGAGCTGTTATTAAGTAAGATTAGGGTCAGTTGAACACAAGCACCATGATGCAACAGTGCGTCCGGGAAGTAAGGCTACTAAGTGAGTAATGGAGAGGAGGCATACACAGTGTGTGGATGCACGGACGAACTATGAGTCCTGTCCCTGGCGGGATGGACCAGAATGATGCAAGACTCCCTCGCGCCACTGGAGATTGTGTGTGCTTTAAAACCTACCAATTGTTTACTTCTGGAAGGTCCCATTTAGTATTTTCAGACCACGGTGAACCTCAGGTAACTGAAACCTTGGATTCAAGGGGGACAACTGTACTTTGAGGAACACTGTTACGGTTGATACACTGTGTCAACTTGAGAAGTTTAAAAGTTTAACTGAAAGACTCAGCAAGGAGCCAGGGTTCTTTGTAAATATTCCCATCCTGTGCAAAGGAGGGCAAGGACATTTTGTGTTACATCCACCCTGAAGGTGGGGGTGGGGGTGTGTGTACAATTTGAGGGTAGAGAAGAGGCTTGCGTTTTGCTCTTTTGCTCTGGCTGCTGCCTTGAAGTGCTGTCACTGTGCCATGCCACCCTGCCTTGGAGTCAGCTGATTATGGACTGAAATCCCCAGAAACTGTAAGCTAAATAAAGCTTTCCTTGCTTCACTTTGGGTGTCAGGTGTTTTGTCCCAGCAATGAGAAAAAGTAACCAAGACAAAAACCAAAGTCTGCCCCAGGACAGGTTCCCTAGGCCTACACCAGTGACAATGAAACTTTCAGACAGGGGTCCAATCTGCAACCCCAAACCCACTTGTTTATCACAAAGTGCCAACACCGCAATTCAACTGGAATCCTGAGGTTTCCATTTAGAAAAAGTAACTCCCACATTGACATCGTTTGTCTTCAAAGAAAAACAAATCACATGTTTGCCATAGGTTTGCTCTACTAAAAACCCCTGCTCATCTCAGCCTGCCGTACAATCTTAGGAAGGCTTCCACAGTGAACTCATCCGAAAGAGGAGCAGCAGGAATTCTGATTTCAAAGCTTGATCACCAGTGCCGAGACGCCTGCCTGTGCTGACGCGGTGACTGCAGCGGGAGGGGCTACTCCTCCGTTTGCTCCTAGCTCTGACCCTCCTACCAGGCAAGGAGTTTTGCTGGTTACAGCCTGATACTGATGCCTTACTTTTCTCACTGCTGAGACAAAATACCTGACGCCCAGAGTTAAAGAAGGCAAGGTTTATTTCAGCGCGTAGTTTGTAGAGGTTTTGGTCCGTGGTTGGCTGTTCCAAGGCGGTGTGGCATGCAGGCAGGGATCACAGAGGAGAAACAGTCCAGGGCAGGGCAGGGCAGGGCAGGGCAGGCAGAAAACAATGAAGTAGCAGAAACAGAAGCAACAAGTGATGACAGCAACCCTCTCACTGCCCCTTATATTCCATATTCTATCCACACCTTAAGGGAGGGTCTTCCCATGACCCACACCCAGAACTCTACCAAAACAATCAGTGGGCTAATTTAGTCATCACACATCCTTGATCCCAACATTACATACTTAATCTCAGTATCACACACTTAATCCCAGCCACCTCACTGTCTTTAGGTCCAGTCATCTCTGAAAAGCCCCACCTATGACTGCACGAGGTGTTGAGGGGACATCTAGACACAAACCGTAACAACTGGTTATGCTCACACGGCTGAAATATACACATGGGTAAACAATAACTATTAAGTCAAGAGTGCCAACTAGCACGCTGGTTAAGGTGGAGGGTCAATTTGATTGACTCTGCGATCTGCCTGGTGGGTTGGTGGCACACTTTTGGACGTTTCTGGGTGGTTGGTTCGTGGAGGCCTGGCCTTGAGGTCTATGTCTGGTCCCTTGCCCGTTCCCACTGGTTCTCTGCTGTTTCTTGGCTGCCACACTCCCCCATGTCTGCTGCCAACACGTTTCTCTCTTGGAGCCAGCTGACCATGGACTGACTCCTCTGAAACCTTATGGCACATTAAATCTCTCCTCCTTTAAATTATGGGGGTTGGGTATTGTGTCATAGCAATGGGAAAGCTGGGTAATACGTCTGGATCCATTTGCTTGCTGACCTACTCACCCATCCCTTCTCCTGGATGGTTCCTCACCACCATACCCACTGTACTGTGCTTCTACTGAGAAGGTGAGCAGAGCTTCCCTGGGTGTGGGGTGAGACAAACAGACAGCACTGGGGTGTGTATGTGGGTGAACTGTCTGTCATGGGTTGACTAAGGTGACCTCCCCCAATCTGGCTTAACCAACCCACTGTCTAGGTACTTCCCCTAAATAGTCACCTGGCTTTGTACAAGGCATGGAACTTCATCTGCAAAGTGAGAGGGCCACTTCTAAGTAGGGAAACTGCATGCTTCATGGTGTAAAAGACATCCTGAGAGTGAGTGAGCATGCTGTTAATTATCATGCATTGGCCAAGACGAGTGATCTCTCTGCTCCTAAAGCCCTTTGAATTTTGAAACCTCATACTTTCTGTTTGCTGATGCAACCAGATTCTCCTACTGCAATTCTGCCAATTCCCTAAATCACAAAAAGGCGGGAGAAGTGCCCAGGGGGCACTGGGGCAGGCACTGGGCAGGGACAAGCTACATAGGTCTGATCCACAATACAGTGACTCCTGTCTTGGCTGGTGCTGGCCGCATACCAGTCACTTCTTAGTCCTGCTGTCACCCATGTCTGGTTCGATCCATCAGAACAATATTCTCATCTCCATCCTTATTTCTTCTCTTCCCTGTCGCAACAGCCTTCTCCCTGTGCTCAGGCCCCTGAGGACATTCACTCCCAGAGAGCCCAGGGCCGGGGGCACTTTCCCCAGCTTCCTAAATCCCTGTCCATCTCTCAACTTTGTCTTCTGTTTACAGCCAGCCAGAGATCGTCTTGCACTGTTGCTCCAGGAAAAAAACCAACCCAACCAATTTGCTGAAAAGTGGACTTGGGGAAGGTCTATTGTGTCTCCAGAGAGTGAGGATTCCCACCTCAGCCTAGATTCTAGTGAATTCCACAATGTTCCGATCAATAAATACTTACACACCCTTGCTCTTACTGTCTAATGCATACCCTTATTTATAATTAAATTATGCGTAGCTGATATACTCTTCATTAAAATCGGGGTACTTAATATGCGCATGAGCATTACCTGAAGATAGGAAATACTAAGTCACTTCAGTTTCCGTGACTCTTCAAAATCCGATCAACTGATGGTGTTGGCCCAGGTGGGAACCATGGGGACCCCACTTCGGGTAAAGCAGGAGTGATGAGTTTCTGGGCAGCGCTGCCTCCCAGGTGCCACCCAGCACCTGGTAGACAGTAGGCGCCCTGTAAATGGTAAACTGCTCACAGTTTTTCCAATTTCCTGGCCATACACCCTGACTTTCTAGTGGAAAACTCATTTGAAAAACAAAATAGAAGCCTTAAGGACAAGAGGCCAAGGACCTGGCTGCCTCGGGTTCTGTCCTGTGGGTGAGGCGTTTTCCTGCCTCCTTCTCAGGAGCCTGGCAGGGAAGGGACGCAGGCCAGGCACTCTGGACGTGACGCTTTTCCAGAAGGCCTGTTTTTCTTTCGAGCCATTGCTATCCTTCCTTCAGCTGGGTGCGTGGCTCTCCTGGCCTCAACTCCTTCCTGTAGAACGGGGATCACCACAGCTCCTGCCCACCCAGCCCCCAGGTCTGTCTTTTCCCCAACACCCCTACTGGCACGCAGCAGGTGCCCAGAAGTCCTTGCCACTGAACACCCCACGGGACAGCAGCTGAGCGTCCCTGGGAAAGCACCTAGGGGCTTAGCACGGCACCTGCCCACAGAGGTGCTGACAGACGCTGCCTCGCTGCCTGCTGCGTTTCCATCCTGACTAGTGCTGCCCTTCCCTGCCCACGTTTGGACTCAGTTCTGGCCTTTGCTCGGCTTCTTGATGTTTCCTGTAAAAGACCACAGGCCTGATGAGCTGTGGGACAAGGTCACAAGCTGTACGACGCTGCAGTAGAGGTCAGCTCACACCCCCTTTAAGGAAGCCCAAGTCTCGATGGGCAGTGTTTGGCCACTGCCCTTTGCTCTCAGTGGGAGAGGGGGTGTTTGGAATTCCGTCCTCATCTTGCAGGTGCCAGCAGTGTCCCTTCCAGGCTTCTGTTCCTCAGGTCCTGCTTTTTCAGACACATCAGGGGCTCGGAGCATCGTGACTGAGGAATAAGGGGAAGAGGCAGCAACGAGACGGAGAAGCGCTCGACCACCAGTGAGCTCCAGGAAAGCCGATTCCTGCCTCCGTCTCACTAATGGTCCTTTCCCAGCGCCCCGCCTAACCCTTAATGGGGGCGGACCTGGGCTTCCTGCATGTCACCCAGCATCCTTTTCAATGAGGCCCAGCTTCCGGAGCAGAGAACCTTGTCCCAAGTGGAAACACACGAAGGGAAGGAAACACAGGAAGGGAAGGAAACCCCAGCGCAAGCAGATGGGGCAAAGGAGGCTCTGCGGCTGGTTCTGAGAGGCCACTGTTTTTCTTTCATTGAAAAAAGTGCTCATTCTCATGAATCCAGGTGTGAGAGGCCAGGGACCTCCCTCGAGCTGTGGCTCTGGAAATGCACTGAGGCTCACTGGTAGAGGACAAGGGAAAGCGTACAGGACTGTTTTCTGCCCCGGCCAGCCTTTGTTGGCACCCTGCTAGGCCAGTGTGGGAAAGCTGCCTTAACTCTGCCCAAGGGGACCTCGGGGCCAGGCCCGGGCCCAGGCACTGTGCTTGGATGTTGTCACTCAACCACAGAGAGTGACGGGAATGCTTAGCAACCTGGGTCCAATGACTGCTGTGAATTACAGGGTGCTGGGTGGGGAAGGGACTGGGCCTGAGCAAGCTCTCTCCAACAGCTGCGGTCTGCCAGCCCAAACTCAGAGCGGGGTTCAGAAAATCACACTCCCGATGTGCGGAGGCCTCTGCCCTTTCACGAGTAGCAGGGCCTGGCCTCCTGACCTCTGGCATAATGAGGCTCGTGTCCTTCCTGTGCCCCTGGGCTGGGCAAGATGGGGGTTGCGTCCATGCATGGAAACATCTCCTCCTTT
>RJWT010054694.1:0-10252 GCA_004365215.1 Cuniculus paca
ACAGGAGCACACCACTGAGTGGAGTTTCTACCATACACTAAAACAGGCAGAAATAACCCAAGTGTATAGGTAACAGAAAACTGGAGTAAAAATAATTTGGATGTATAATACTTCAGGTTCTCTAGAGGAACAGAAGCAATATGAAATGTGTGTATGATTGTGCAAGGGAATTTATCAGGAAGGGTTGCAGAATGAGAGGTGGAAGAATCAGCAATGAACATCTGTATGCTGGGGGCCAAATGGTCCAGTAGCTGCTCAACCAAGAGACAAAAGCAGCAGAACAACAGGGACTAAGGATGCAGCACCAAGCTGAAGTGGAAGGGGAGGCCCGGAAGCTCACTGTAGACTCACCAGGACAATGCATTGGACGATGGAAGAAACTGTGGACCAACATCTAAAGGCAGCTCTTCCAAAATGGGGATTCTTCTTCCTTTTTTCCCTTTTTTATTCTCTCCAGGCTATCAGTTGGTGCCACCCATCTCCAAGGTAGGTCTTCCCCCTCAGTTTGCAGACCTACACATTAGTCATCCACAGACACACACGCAGGTGTGTTTTGTTGATCTGCTAGGCATTTCTTAACCCATTCAAGCTGTCCTATGATTAATGGTCACAGGAAGTGATAAATTTGGGGGAATTTTTAACCTTTGTTCTCAATATAATTTATTTAATTTTAAGTTCATATTATTTAATTTTTAACAGTAGCTTTTTAACAACCAGCTTATGAAGGTCCTAAAAATTTAGCAATTCATTATTATGAGCAATTAAGAGCCAGTTCCAGCAAACCATACCTTAGGGTCTGTGGCATAGTGAGGTTTGAGGATAACATAGCAAGGAATGTGGGGACCTGGGGTGATAAACAAGGGATTAAGAAAGGCCTAGACCAGCTCTTGAGCAGTTTGACTCCCCCAAAAATGACACATGAAATCTTAGAATCACAGAATAGAAATTATTCCCAATAATAGAGAACAAGATGAGAAAAGAATGTTAAGTTGTCTTATTCAAGAGTAAACCTTATTAGGGACATTAAAGGGACAATGCATGGGGATGGAGGCAATGGTAAGGTTGCCAAGAGGGCACAAGAAGTTGGGGAGGACAGACTTTCAGTGGAGGCACTCTTCAGAGCCTCCATGCCACTGACCAGACTGCTATCTGACAAGAAGAAAACTGAATGTGAAAAGAGGACAGCAAACGAGTTCAGCCTTAGCCAAGTGCGGCAGTGCACTCTGTAATCCTAGCTACGTGGTAGGCTGAGGGAGGAGGATTGCAAGTTCAGTGCCAACCTGGGCAACTTAGTGAGACCAAATTTCAAAATAAAAATAAAAATAAAGGGGCCGAGGATATAGCTCAGTGGCAAAGCGCTTGCCTGGCAAGTGTGAGGTCCTGAGTTTGATTCCCATTACCAAAAAAAAAAGAAAAGGCTGCAGACATAGCTCTGTAGTAGAACACCCTTGGGTTCAATCCCCAGTACCACAAAAGATAGACACAGAGAGAGACAGAGACAGAGAAAGAGAATGTCCAGGTCCACCAGCAAAGGGGAGAGAAAAGGCGGAACAGTAACCTCTGACCTCCTCCCCAATGTAGATTCCTCTAAAGAAAGTAGGATGGTGAAGCTCTTGCCTTTGGTTTATAGTGAGTGATGAGTCTTAATGCAGTTACTCCTCTTCCCCAAAGCAAAGACTGACTATATGTAATTAGGATTCGTTTGTTTTATATGCAAAATAACAACCTTTGTTATGTTCCTACCACCTTGTTTTGAAAGCCTATATTATTATTTGGGGCTCTTTGTTATTGTTATATGTCTCCTATGTTTCTTGTTTTTCTTGTGTTTTGTTTGTTTTTCCCTCTAATACAGAAAGGATAGATGTATATGTATAGGCTTACACATGCCTAGAACGTCTCCTTAAGACTTTACAAGAATTGATTTTATTGTGTGTGATGGTATGAATGGCTACTTCGAAGAAAATGAGATGTTAAGGTAGCCATTGCTGATTTCCTATCATCTTGTTTTGAAGTTCAATAATGCTTTTATTCTTTGTTTTGATTGGTTTTAGTCTGTTTTCTGTCATTTGATTTCAATATGTGTGAAGGTATGAACAGTTATTTTGAAGAAAACAAGAGATTTTGTGGTCGCCATTGTTGATTTCCTATTGTCTGGTTTTGAAGGCTCGTAATGCTTTGATTCTTTTGTTTTGATTGGTTTTATACTATTTTGTTTTGTTTCAGTTTATTGTGAGTGAAGGTATGGACAACTATTTCAAAGAAAACAACAGACACTATGGTAGCCACTGATGATTTCCTGCTGTCTTGTTTTGAAGTTCTATGTTGCTTGCATTGTTCTGTTCTGATCTGCTTTGTTCTGTTTTGTTTTGTTTTGTTTTATTCTCTTTAAAATTAAAAAAAAAAGGATTCATTTGTTTTAAAACCAGAAAAGTAGGGCTAAAGGGTGGAGGTCAGTGGTAGAGTGCATGCTTAGCATGCGTGAGGCCTTGAATTAAATCCTTAACTTCACCGCCCCCCCCCACACCAGAAAATGTATAGCTCAATGGACTAGAAAGAGATTTTTTTAAACCATCTAATCCAGTCCTCACATCTTACAGGTAAACACAGAAGTGAATTGAGACTTCTGGACCCAGGAAGATATTTCTTATAAAAAACACAACTTTTCATCTTTTATGTGTTATGTAAAATGAATGTGAAGAAAGATGGAGAGAAGCTGGGTAGAGTAACCAGGACTCAAGGACTGACACACAGAAGGGTTCCCTGGCTTACACTCCAGACCTGGAGCAGAAAATTGAGGAAGGTCACAGGACCAGAAAGGCTCAGCCAAGCAAAACAGAAAACCTTCAATACAACAACCACAAGACCTAAAGTGAAACTTGAGAGAAGGAACATTGCTACCAATCTTATAGAAATAAAAATAAGAGAGTCCAATGATCAATAATATGCCAGTGAATTGGATAACCTAGATAATGGATAAATTCCCATAAATATAAAACCTATCAATATTGAGTCATGAAGAAATGCAAAATCTGAATCAGCATATGCATCAAGTTTGCTAGGCTTAACATAATCAAATACAGATTCACACACTAGGCTGCTTCAACAATAGAAATGTATTTTCTTACAGTTCTGGAGACCGAAAGTTGAAGATCAAGCTGTTTGGGTTTGGTCTCTTGTAAGATCTCTCTTCTTCATTTGTAGATGGCCACTTTCTCATCATGCTCTCACAAGGTCTTTCCTTTGTGCATGCAGTGTGGTCGAAAATTAGAGTAATCTTTTATTTTATTTTAATTTTTTTTGTGGCACCAGGGATTGAACTCACGACCTCACACTTGCCAGGCAGACACTTAGGCCACTGAGCTAAATCCCCGGCTAGAGTAATCTTTTAAATAAAAACATAAATATATTTTGTACAGTTAAAGACACATCACTATTGATTAAGGGGTTAACATATTCTCTCTTGCTTCAAACACACTTATACCATCATTCTTCCCACTTTCCTAAGTAGTTCTGAAAGTCCTCTTTTGTAAGCATCTCTGTGTAACTCTCTTGATGCCCCAAATTGATTCAAAATATTTATGGCAACTGTTGTCAAATAAAAATGTATAGTGTGTCCCTATCCACCTAATTCACTGGATTGGCACTCTGTGACCTTACAGCTCTTCCCCAAAGTCAAAATTATCATGAAAGAAACATTTTGAACTGATTTGGTACATCTAGGCAGCCACAATATACTACCAAAGACATTCATAAAAGACTTTCAGAACTGCTTCAGAAAGAAGCAAGACTGATAAGTGTGTTCGAAGCAAGGGGGAATATTTTGAGAATTAATGGCAACATGTCTTTTGCTGTAATAAGTTTTTTACATTCACATGTTTTGATCATATTTCATATGTACATATCTATCCTAATCCCTTCTTATAGATACCAGCCATACTAGATTATGGCCACCACTAACAATCTCAATTTAATTATTCCTTTAAAACCCCAACCTCCCACTGTTGATTTCCTATTATCTTGTTTTGAAGTTCTGTATCACTTTCATTGTTTCATTTTGATTGGTTTTATTCTGTTCTGTTTTGTTTGATTTTACTATGTCTGATCGTATGGGCAGCTATTTTGAAGATAACAAGAAGCATTATGGTAACAATTGTTGATTTCCTATTATCTTGTTTTGAAGTTCTGTGTCACTTTCGCTGTTTTGTTTTAATTGGCTTTATTCTGTTTTATTTTGTTTGGTTTTATTCTCTTTAAAATAAAATACGTACATGCATACATACATAAAACCCTACTCCTTTCCTCCTTCCTTCCTTCTTTCCTTTCTCCTTTCTCCATCTTTTCCTCTCTTCATTTTTAAAAATGTTTATAATGCCTCTGCTCACCTGTACCAGGTACTGGACCACAGAGGTGAGTAAGACAGATATGGGTCCCTGCTTTCAAGGATCTGACACCCTTGGAGTTAGTACAAGACCAGGACAGACTTCAGGCTTGGCCGTGTTACTTGCTTTGGTCAACAGAACATCAACAAAAGTGATACAAAGCAATCTCAGCACTCAGAAGGCTGAGGCAGAAGGATCACCATGACTTTGAGACCTCATAGTGAGTTCAAGGATAACCTGAACTACATAGCAAGATCCAGTCTCAAAAAACAAAAGTGATCCAGGCAGAAGCCAGAAAAACACTTGTGCACTGGAGTTAGCCCTCTCCCTTGCTGATCTTTGGACCCCAAAACCATGTGAACAAGCCTCAGCTATCCTGTCACTGCAGCTAACATCAAGCTGCCTAAATGACAGATGAGGGAAGCCACCCTGCACCATTCCACACCTGCTCAGCTACTTGCTTACCACAGAGATCAGTTCAGCAAGTCCTAACCAGGAAATCGCTCCACAGATTTACAAGATTGTGATAAATAATAAGCGCTTATCATTTTAAGCCACCAACCTTAGACAGGGTGTTACTCCACAGCAATAAACCAATAAGTAAGCAAAACCACAATCGTCTTCCACTGGCTCTTGTCCCTGCTTGGTCCCTGGGTTGCAAGATCCCAGACATAGAATTCCTGGAGTCTCAGTCCTGCTGGTCCCTTCTCACCCCCACAGATGACTCCGGGCAGTCCTCTCCTGCTCCCTTTGACCACAGCGTCTATCTCTGCTCTGCTTCCAACTTGATGCTGTGTTTTATGGGTGCTAGGACAGAATTACGCAATTCCTCTTGTCTCCCTGACACGTAGACCAGAAAATCCTCTTCACCCCCTGAGATGGTATCTCTATTGTACTAATTCTTTGGCTCCTAAGCAATATTTCTCCTGGGAGACCTGAATGTTCTGCTGGGGATGCTAAAGCCAGTTTCACCTCTTACTGTATAAATCATAGGTTCCTTGGAGAAGTGGAACCCAGTCCTTCTCATCCCAGCTCCTCCTAGCCCTGGGACAGATGTGAATGTAGAGGGACCCACCAAAGGTTTGCTGAGTGAGCCTCCCAGAAAGACAAAACAGTTGCCTGAATTTGATCCCTGGCACACAGGGAAAGCCCAGGGATCAGAGAACAGAATAAGTAATCACTGACAGAGACAGAAGTCTCACCAACTAATCTAGTCTATAGAGACCAAGAGTACGTGATTTAGTCACCCATACCTAAACTTGAATCCAAGCTATTATGGTTTAGATCTAAAATGTCCCTCAAACGTCTCATGTTTGAGCCGGGTTGGAAGGGGTGGGACACTGGGGATGTGACTTCGAAGGGTATGTTCTCACCCCTGGCTCCTCCCTTCACTCTCTACTTTTTGGTCACCGTGGTTTGATCACTTCCCTCTGCCATGCCCTTCTACCATGCCATTTCTCTTGGAGCCAGTTGACTATAGACTGAAACCATGAGGCAAAATAAATCTGTCATCCTTTAACTTTGGGGTATTGGGTGTTTTGTCCCAGGGACAGGAAAGTGCTGGGACATACTCTGCTGCTTACCATGTGATCACAGATAAGACACTCAGCGTCGGCCTTGTTTCCCTCTTCTGTAAGACTGAGTGATCATGCCCACCTCAGAGGGCTGTTGAAAGGGATAGGTCTACAGATGCTGCAAAGTACCTAACAGAAACCCTGACACACAGTGAGCGGATGCCTGTAGCAGTAGGAGGGATAGTTATAACTTACTACTGCTATTCTCATTATATTATTTGCTAGGGGGCATAAAGTTTAAAAACACTAACTCCAAAATCAGACTACCTTGGTCCTTATCTCAGCTTTTCCAAATAACATTACTAACTGTAGTCTTGAATTACTGTCCCCACCAAAAACAACTGGGGATTCCTGAAGAAATGGTAGGTTTTACATGAGGATCAGGGTAGGTGCAAAGAGGAATTGTCAAAAACTAGTTGATACAAGGGCCAGCTTGAAGTTTCTCCCACTGGATTTGGCATACAAAAGAACGTTGATTGCAACTGAGTGAAAGGCATTGAATATGTTTAAATCCAAGAATTTGTACTGAGTCTCTGCAGAAGAAAGGAAAGCCCTCATCTGTTATTGCAGGAGGTAATCACTGTATCAGCTACTCACTCTGAAATTGGATAAATGAGAGGAAAGAATTAAGCACGTACTCTTTTCTAGAAGGAACTGTATTTTTAAGGGAATTATAGCTAGCCTTTGTTGATGACACTTCTCACTAATAAACATATAAGGAATTATAAACCTAGGAATTCACCTTTTGCATCTCCTAAAGAAATACTGTTTCAGGCCGTGACCACCAGTGGCTAAGAAAGTCAGATGGTGGTGGTTCTTGGGGGAACTCACTCTTTGGCATGTTCCAAACAGTTCACTTGTTGTTCGAGGAGAAAGTGAAAAATTTCAGTGGAGAGACGGGAGTGACCCCCAGCTCGTCACACTTAGCCCTAAAAGCGACAGCAGCCAGCATGTACCACCTGTGGTGAGATAATAATCTCATGTGGGAGGTGTTTTTGCCCAAAATAATGATAGTAAACCTAACCAAAGATTCATATCCAACTTCCAGTGGCTATAACATATGAGGAGGATACCAGTGAATTGATGACTGACAGAAGAAATCAGATACATGTGTGCTGTGGGATCTTCTACCAGAAAACAAATCAGATTTCAACCAATCAGGAGCAAGACGCACTCATTCTGCAGAGACTTACAAGACTTACACGCATTTTAGCCTTGTTTAGATCCTGATTTGAATAAACCATACTTTAACAGGGTCCCACCGGCTTGAAGGACTGGCGGAACATGCGCGATGAGCAGGTGGCTCGTACCACCGCGGGTAAAAGCGGCACAGACATGCGTGGGACAGTCAGACACGCGCCACAGCAGTTGAAGCCGCCCCGCGGAGAGACTACAAATTATGGCCCATAGTGAATATTCTGAAAGACATTTTTGGAACAATTGATCAAATATGTGAACATGGATTACACTGAGAAATCGTCACGAATTTTATTCAATGGAATAACGGAATTGTCTATATGGGGGGGGACTTTATTTTTTGGAGACGTGTGCTGATGTATGTCAGGGTGAAATGTTTGTGGTTTATTTGGAAATTTTAAAGAAAAAGGAATACAAACTTAGAAAAATATAAATCATTTAAATCTACCTGATAGACATAATGGGTTAATTATACTATTCTGTGTACTCTTAATTATCCTATTCTGTATACCGTTCTGTATACTGTTCTATTGTTTTTCACAATAAGAATTAGAAGCTACTTTTTAAAAAATCCACTGGGTGTGGTGGCACATGTCTGCAATCCCAGCACTCAAGAGGCTGAGGCAGGAGGATTGCTGTGAGTCTGAGGCCAGCCTGGACCACACAGTGAGACCCTGTCTCAGAAAACCAATAAATAAGTAAGTAAATAAAAAAATAAATAAATAAACAAACCTTTTTCCAAATATGGTCACATTCTGAAGTAATAGAGTTTAGGGCTTCAATAGATGAATTAAGACTAGAGGGGCCGTAATTAAGCCTGTAGCCACCTGTAACTTGTAAGGATAATGATGGAGTAACTAAAAGACTCCCCAAAACTTCCCAGATGGCTTCGCTTGTGAATTTTATAAAAGGTGTTTTAAAAATTAACACCAATCTTTCAAATACGAAACATGAAAAACAAAGAACACTTTCAACTGATTTTATGAGGCCAGCCTTACCCTGCTAGCAATACCAGAAAAGAACTATGGACCACTATTCTTAATGAATATTGATGTAAACAAAATGGTAAACAGAATTCAATAGTACACTAACATGATCACACACCATGACAAAAAGGCATTACTCCTAGCATGTAAGAATGATTCAACATACGAAAACCAACAGATTCCTGTAATTCCATCACTCCAAGAAGCGAAGGCATGAGAAAGAAACTTTGAGCCCAGTCTGAGCAACTTAGCAACATTATGTCAAAAGTAAACAAGTAAATAAATGGTGTAACTCAGTGCAAATTCCCTGGGTTTAATTCCCAGTACCACAAAAAAATAGATGGAGGAGGAAGAAGAGGAGACAAAAAAAAAAAGAAAACAGAATGAAGGGGGGAATTATACACTCATCTCGATAGATACAGAAAAATACTTCACAAAACCTAATGATCTTTCATGATTTAAAAAAAAGAAACCCAGCAAACTAAGAATAGAAGGAAAGTACCTTAACATCATGAAGGCTATGTAGGTAAACGCACAGTTAACACCATATTCAGTGGTAGGAGACTGAGAGTTTCCCCTAAGATCAGGAACTAGACAAGAATGCTCACTTTCACTATTTTTGTTCAATATTAGAAGTTCTGGTATTTTTTAGAGCAATTGGGGGGAAGGGAATCCAAAGTGAAAGAAGGAATATTTGTTCAAAGATTGCATGAACATATATGTAGAAAACTAAGATGAGAGAGAGAGAGAGAGAGAGAGAGAGAGAGAGAGAGAACTGTTAAAACTGTCTGACAAACCCAGTAAGGCATGATCACAATATACACTAACAACACAGAGAAAACAGTTGTATTTCTGTGTACTAATTATTAATGAGCCACAAGGGCAATTAAGAAAAAAATTCCTCCTCCAACAGCATCAAAAACTTTTAGTAAACTTAACCGAAAAGGTGAAAAACTTGTACAATGAAAACCACACAGTACTGCTAAAAGAAGTTAAAGAAGACATAAACAAATGGAAATATATCCTGCTCTCATAGTTTGGAAGAATTAATATTGTTAACATGTCAGTACTAGCCAAAGTGATCATAATATTCTTTGTAATACCTATAAAAATACTAATGACATTTTTGTACAAATAGAAAAATCTATCCTAAAATTCATATGGAATCTCAAAGGACTCCAAAAAACCAAAACAATTCTGAAAAAGAACAAAGTGGGAATTCTCACATTTCCTAACTATAACTTACTACAAGTCTGCAGCAATCAAAACAATATGGTATTGGCAGTAAGGCAGACATACAGACAAATGCAATAAAAAGCCCAGAAATAAATCTTCTCATATATGGTCAAATGATTTCTGACAAGGGTGCCAAGGCTATTCAGTGGGGAAAGTCAAGTCTTTTCAACAAATGGTGTTTGGAAAACTAGATATTCACATGCAAAAGAATGAAGTTAGACTCTTGTTATGATTTGTGCCAAATGTTCCCCCAACGCTCCATGTGGTCCTAAGTGAAGCTTTTCAGAGGGGACTGGATCTAGAGTGTGTGACCCTGAGTTTGAAGATGTGGTGCTGGGCTTTATTCAACAGGGGATGCTAGGATTAAGGGTGCCCCAGCCTGGGTGTGAGTGCTACCTGCCGTAAGTGTGGGTACCCTAGATCTAAAATAAGGGACAGAAAGAGGTCTCCTGTTGTCACTTCTTGTTGCTTGCTGCTTCCTTCCTCACTACTTTGATGCTGAGAATGTGAAGAAATTGGGACATTTGTTTGTCGCTGGTTATAATGTAAAATGATGCACCCACTGTGAAAAGCAGGATAGCACATCCTCAAAAAATTAGGCCTTGGGCCAGGGCTATAGCTCAGTGGCACAGCATCTGCCTAGTAAGGACAAGGTCCTGAGTTCAATTCCTGGTACCAAAAAAAAAATTAGGTCTTAAATTATTACAATTCATCAATTCAAATGCTGGATGTACATTATGGTTCAGAACTACATTGTCCTCCAAGAGTCCCGCGTGTTCAGAGACTTCTGGAAGGTGATTGGATCATGGGGGTGCTATACTCAACCACACTCATCAGTGGGTTAATAAACTGGTGAATTCATAGCCGAATGTACCGTTGG
>RJWT010054695.1:0-10262 GCA_004365215.1 Cuniculus paca
GCCTTTGTGACTTCTATTAAACTCTGGAAACAACCTGAATTCATTTAGAACAATACATTTGTTTCACAAATGAAGTAACTTAGCCATAGCACAGTTAGCTATGAAAGATTATAAGGTTAGGTGGTCACTGAGTGCAGAATAGATCCTAAGCCCCCAGTTCTTAAAACCAAATCTCAGTAAGCACTGTATTTCTGCTCCTCACTTTTGTTACATTTCCAGTTTCAACTGAAAGCAGTTACTGGGGGAGATGAGCCTGGTATGAGTTGGGGAGCAAGAATATTCTTTATATCCTGCCTAAAAAAAAGTACAGAGTGACTGAGGTCCTATCTTTACAAACCAAATAATTGGCTTATACACCATGAACCTACTGGAGACTTGTTTGCAGTTTTTTTAAGGGGAAAAAAAATAAAAATAACAACAAAACAGAGTTTCAAAACAGGTTAATAGGAGAATTATAATAATTAATACATTGCATATTGTTCTCTTTGTAGTAGTTATTCAGAGTACCAGATATAGGCATGATATCTTATCCAAACAACATTAGCACAAACCTTCCTCTGTAAAGGATCAGAAACATAAATTGATGCTAGGTACTCACCAGATGATTGCTTTCTTTTTCAAAGCTGGTAAGATTTTTCATATGGAATATGACATATTCCAAGACATAAACTAATTTGTGGTAAGATTTTATGGATTTCTGAAAAGTTATCAAATAAAAATTAAATATTTATCACTACTCTTAATGCTATAAATGGCTATTTTGCAACACTATTTTCAGAGCCACCCCCCAACCCCTACCACAAAGAGAAATGGAGACACAAAACAAAGGCTTCTCACATTCATGAATATGAGTAAGTTTGTTAAAATGTCCATACTATCCAAAATGATCTACAGAGTCAATACAGTCCCTATTAAAATAACAATGAAAAGCTTCACAAAATTAGGAAACAACCCAGGAAGTTCACATGGAATCACAAAAGGTCCCAAAAAGCAAAGACAATCTTAAGCAGAAAAGAACAAAGCCGAAAGCATCATAATTCCTGATTTCAAACCGTACTATACAGCCATAGTAACCAAAATACCAAGGTATTGGGATAAAAACAGACTCATAAACCAATGAGACAGCAGTACACATTGGAGAAAGAACAACCTTTTCCATAAATGGTGCTGAGAAAAGTGTGTACCCACTTGCAGAAATCTGAAACTTGCTTTCTCTCTTTCATTGTACACAGTTCTACTCAACACTGAGCAAAAACCTAAATGAAAAACCAGAAAATATAAATTTTTATAAATATAAAAATATAAAATATATCTCCTAGATGAGATAAAGGGGAAACAATTCAAGACATTATCTCAGGTTATGATTTTCTGGGTAGGACTCCAAAAGTACAAAAATCAAAAGCAAAACTTGATAAAAGGCATTAGCTCAAATTAAGAAAAACTTCCACATAAAAGGAAACAATTGAGTCAAAAAACCCTACAATATATAAAGAACTCAAAAAACTTAACAACCAAAAAAAACCAAATTTTAAAATTGACAAATTATGTGGAGTCACTTCTGAAAAGAAGAAATACAAATGGCCCTCAAATACATGAAAAAATGTCCGACATCATTAGCCATCAGGAAAATACAAATCCAGTCTAGGTACTGTTTTACTCCAGTTAGAACGGCTAATATCAATCAATTAATAAGTAAATAAATAAAATATCAGGTACTCATCAGGAAGTGCTGAAAAAGAATCTCTTAAGCATTGTTAGTGGGAATGTAAATAGATGCAGCCATTATGAAAGACAGTGTAGAACCCTAAACAAACAAACAAACAAAACTAGAAATATATCTGCCATATGACACATCTATCCTATTTCCGTGTATATACACAAAGGAAGTGATATCAACATACTAAAGGGATATCTGCCTGTCCATGTTTATTACAGCACTATGCCATTTAATAACATCTATTCTATATTTAGAAACTAAACATACCCTATGCTTTACCTATTTTATACGCCTTGAGTTTCATGAGTTTCAACAGTTGGGTAACCTGGAAAACAATATAAGTAACACTTCCTAGGTACTTTTCTGCCATTAGTCTAGGGCTCCCTCCTGTACACTGAACTCTGAGCTATACAGCACAGGTTCTGTTAAAATACTCTCTTCATGTTCTTCTAAAAAATCAATCAATCAAACAATCAATCAGTTAATCAAGAATTAAAATTCCAGGTGAACACAGTTGCAACAGATACAAATCTTGTTTTATAAAATAAAATGCATTTTTAATACCTATGATTCATAGTTATAAATACTGCATAGCTATGACTTAATTACCTTCTTACATTTGGGTCATTTCACGTTTTCTTAATAATGTTGCATATTTATTCTGCCCCCACAATTATGAAAAAAGAAAATGTAAAAACACTAGAGATTATTTATGTTAAATCTAAATCCATCATAAATCAAGAAATTAACTCCTTGAGCTTTATAATAAATTATGGGAAGGTCATATTTATAAAATAATGGACTCAAAAGTCTTTCTGACTCATAATAAGATGTTTATTAAGATAAATTCAGCTGCTTCTGGAATAGTAATTGTATCTATATTATCCTTTCAACAATGATTTCTTCATTTTTCCTTGCATAATGGGTGATGATTCAATGAGCTTGGGAATTAAATAAAAATGAACTGAAACAAAATTTATAGAAACGTATATAACAGTGAATTGAGTTAGTAGAGTAATTTTGTAAGTAAACCAGCTATTTCATTGCAAAACGAAAACTGAATATCTGTAGTCATATAATAAGCTATAGTTAAAACATGTTGAACTTTCGAAGTTATTTCTTTTCATTAAAGTTCAAACACATACCTTCTTCTTTGTTATGACAAGTCAATAAAATATGTTCTCTAAATTGAAATGTGGACTCTTGTGGTTCGAACTAGAAAGCAAAACAGTAATGAATTTAAACTGAGTATGGTGATACACACCTGTAAGTAAACCCAACACTCTGGAGGATGAGGAAGGAAGATTGTTGCAAGTTCAAGGCCAGCTTGGCTTACACAGTAAGTTCAAGGCCATCCTGCATCTTGCACTACAAAGTTCAAAAAAAAAAGAAAAAAAAACAAACCAAAGAAAAATCAGCGAATTTGAAGTAGCTATAATGAATACGTTTATACATTTTACCATTTATTGACTATTTGATTTTATATTTTTCTATATATGTTTAAAACTTATTCCACTGTTAAATATATCAAGTATATAGATAATCCTACATCCATTTAAAAGAATAGGGAAATAGGCTTTAAATTTGGTTTTCAGGTGTCATGATTCATGATTCATGAATTCCTGACCAGATTACATTGATCTGATTCATGATCATTATCAGACTGATGAAGAATAAAATTATGGCAAATTTACAAGACATTTGGTAAATGTTTGCTTATGAGGAATGCTTAAGTGCTGGCTACCTTCCAAACTAGAAGCTACTTAGGAACAATCATACATATGAAGTTATAATTTTGTTTTAGAATAATAATTTCATAGTTCTACTATCTAAATAAATAAAACATTTTTTCATAGATAGAAATTTGTGACAAAAACTATGTCTACACACTAATTAAAAAGACGGGCTTCAAAAAGGGTCCACACAAATCAAATTCCTTTTTTAAACTATTGATTTAGGTTTCTGTTTAATACCATATGAAATGACCTGTTTGTATCTACAGCATTATTAATGTTTAGACTATATGTCAAATTCATTTGCTAATCTTATGCATATGGTAGAAAATACATTTTTAACTTATTTTTTAGATTGTGATCTCATAGCACCACAATGCTGTCAAAACATTTCTACTGGTAAAGGTTTTGAAAAAGCTATATTATACTTGCCTCCTCCTTTTGCCTTTTATAACAAATATTACCCTACACGACAAGATTGTTTGAAAGTCAGAGACAAAACTAAATTTCCACTAGGTCCAAAAGTAAAAGTCCTGCAATTTACTCTTTCTTATCTGAATTTTTTCCTCTGCTCAGGAAAATAAAGGGGGAAGACCCTCCATGTGACACGGTTGGTCTGCTGTACTTAAACACATAAACCTGAAAAGGGAGCCACCTTTCTGGGTGCTAGGTTTGAGAGAGACTTTACTTTTAAGATCCAACAGATAAATTACAGACTATTCTCAATGAGTTAAAGTGTGATCATGAAGACATTAAATGAAATATAGTGTAATTATCTTGCAATATATTTAAGTTTTAAAATATTATTTAATAAGAGCGATGAATGAACTACCAATTGAACAGCATAAGTGGTGCAAGTATAATGTTGACCAAAAGAGAAACACCATTCAATTCACAAATAGTTGTTTTTAAATGTAAAGTCAAATATGTAAAACTCTATATGGTTGAATGCAACACACTCAGACACACATACATACACACGTTTATACTGTCAAACCAAAATTTCAGTGAATGACAAATATAAAAACCTCCATGAGAGCAGTGTATATATGGGGGTGGGAAGGTGGTGTTTAGGAAAGGGGTGGAAATAACCAGTCCACTGGATAATCATCTACATCTTTATATTGTAGACACTTTTAAATTGTCTTTATTATTTCTGGTTGCATAAGTAACAATACTGTTATTAAGTTAAAAGGTAGTATCTTATATGCATAAATAGTCTATTAACAGCAATAAAACAGACTGCAAATCAATGGAAAGACTGATTGTTCTAAGGAGAATAGACTATCCAATGCAGTTCTGCTAAAGATACTTTTTATACAAAGAAAAATAGAAAATTTGTTACACCTTAAATATGGCATTCAAATGAATTTGCCTGCTAGTGAAATAACAATTGAAAAAAAATGTATGTACAGCTAGGGCTCTTTTCACTCTTGTATGTCCAAGGTTTCAGATGCACTAGATAACTAAATGTTCAAAATTAAAACCAAAAGCTACTAAACAACTCTATGGATAATTTTATAAATATAATAATAAGATTGAAGGCTTCTCAAATTCAGGACTCGTTTAGTATGAGTTGACAACATTAACTTGTTGTACACAATTAAAGGGGATCTAAAAAATTTAGACTCAAGATAATAGTTTAAAAATTATATTAGAATATTTTAAGTACTTCATTAAATATTTTAAAATAAAAAATAATACAAAAGCCAGAATGAACATACTATAGATTTTTTAACTAAATACAAGAATGTTCTGAATTTCTGAATTAAATCATTGTCCCAAATCTAGAAGATGTGAACAACTTAAATGAAAACTAAATAATAAATGGTAATGATGAACTATACATAGCAAATTTTCTATAAAATTTCAAACACAAGAAAGAATTCTGTATGCATTTATTATAGCATATCTTACCAATTCAATATAAGAAATTAACATATATTAAAAAATTTCACATAAAGGACTATAAATGTCCAATCAGTATACAAAGGTGTTTGCTTTTAAACATAATTAAGGAAGCACATATCTGAGCAATGAACTATTTATTACAAAATTAGATAAATTATAATCTATTATAGTAGACAATATACAACTAACATAATCGATAAAAAATAACACAAATATATATGAGGCAAAATCTTGATATCTTACAACTTAGATATTACCTATAAATCCTCATGTAAAACCAGTAAAATAAAATGTAGTTCAATTCAATTGAACAAAATCAATTTTAAATGTTTACCTTTTTTTAAAATTAAAAAACAAATATTGCCACATTGATGAGAACTAATCTAATAATAATAAATAACAAGAATTAATGAAGTTCACTCTTCATAACCCCTGACCTACAGAATGTCTGGGGTACAGAAATGACCCTATAATTTCTGGTAATCCTGTAAATCCTTCAATCCTGGAAAAAAAATTTTTTTTAAAATTGGTTACAAGACACAAGAAAAACGAGGTTAAGTGCAGTGAAAATTACATTTGTGACAAATGTGAAATAACCAAAGAGGCATTGGTCAAATAAAAATTAAAACCCAACATATGTAGATATATGCATATTCATATTTATCATTTTGGAAGGGTCTTTTAAGTATAGTCTTATCTAGAAAACAAGTTAAAAATTAGCATTTATATTATGGTCTCATGTACGTTTAAGCATTATCTGAATATATTTGTGAGTTTATGTGTTCACACACAATTTGGGAACAGTGATCACCAAAATGTTATTAAAAGGCATCTGTAGATAAACAGTGGTTTTACACTTTCTTCATATTTTTTGCATTGCTTGTAAGATTAGTTTTGTAACTTGACAAAAAATAAATTAATCAAATGTAATTTAGTAATGTAAGGTCATTTTCAATATAATTGTTGTTTGTAGTAAATCTGTGGAAGGAAAATAATTTCACTAAAAATAACTGACTTTATATGTGCTTTATGCAACAAAGAATATCTTTTAGTTGCTGAACTGGGATGATTTAGACTGAATTCCTTTGCTTCATGGATTTCTTTTTTAAATTAATTTTATTGATAAACTTCTGATATACATAGTGGTCACATCCATCATAGAGTTTTTGTACCTGTACATAATACATCATGGTTCTTATTTTTTCCCCATTCTTCTCTTCTCACATCAACCTCTCTGCCCCTCCTTATTTACAAAAGGTTTGTTTTCATTTTTTCCTTCTATTCTCTTTCCTTTTCCCTTCCTCTTTCTGCTCCCTTACTCCCCTTTCTATTTGAAGTTATTCTTTCTACTTTCCAATGTCTGTCATCTATTTGGTCGTTATTTACACTTTCAGTTTCTCACACAAGAGAAACAACACATGTTTAAAGGTTGCTTCAAGGACTTCTTTCCTACAGTGGAAAACTTTTGAGTGTTTTGCTTTGTCTGGTGTCAGCTGATTTTTCAATGCGATACACTTTTCAAGAAGGAGAGTTAATTTATGCATTAGAAACAGTGAAAAATATGATATATGTTTTGAAAAGCGTAACGTGAACATTTAAGAATATACCTCAGGATCTCAAATAAGTAAGCATACAGTAGTCCTTCTCTGGGGAATAGATCCTAAGATCCCTAGGGGATTCCTTCAACTTTGATTAGTACTGTATCTTTTCCTCCTATGCATGCATGCCTATGATAAAATTCAATTTATAAACTAGGCACAGTCAAATATTAAAAACAATAGCTAGTAATAAAGTAGAATGACTATAATGATGTATCATATAAGTATACTGTTAAAAAAGTTATAAGAATGTATTGTCTCTCAAAATATCTTATTGCACTGTCACCTTTTCACTTAAAGGAAGTAGTTTGTGGTTTCTCTTTGGCATACCAAATTTACCAGCATCACTAGTTGTATATTTTGGGGATCTTAGTGAAGTAATGGTCATTTGAACACAATTACTGTGATATCATAACAGTCAATGTGATAAACAACTTATAAGTGACTGATGTGTAGGTAGTACATACAGTGTGGAACCCTGGATAAAGCCCAAGATTTCATCTTGATGCTCTTAGTGGTGTGTAATTGAAAACAAAGGATTTTTTAGTTCTGGAACTTTATACTTCATACCTTTGGATTATGTATAATTGAAGACATACCACAGATAATGGGGAGCCATTGTTCAGAGACCATGATAAATGCATTATGAGAGATCTCTGTAGGTTAGGTGGAGCTCATTGCGGTCAAGTTGTTGTGATGTTTAATGTACTCTGTGTGTGATTCTTTAGGAAATATTACCAGAGAAAAAGCACTTCTGGAAATGAAATGTGCTCATTAATAGCTTTTTTATTGAGAAGAGCAATAATTCTAAATAAAATTTACTTGCAAAATCAGTGTCTGCATTATTGAAACTGATCAAATAAGATGTATTTCCTTTTTTGAGTAAGGTATGGCAAACTAAATGTAGGACTATAAAAATACAATTAAACATTTTCCACAAAGTAGTTCTCTTAGTAGTACTTAAAATCCCTTACTCTGAAGAAATAAATAAATGCAAGAATATAGAAAGACAGCTTGGTCAATTTGTATTGCTACATATTTAAATTACTATTATTGCTGTTGTCATTGTTTTTTTTTATGTTTTAAATATGTAGTGCATTCATATAGGAAAAACTGAAAATCGAAAAGATAAATAACCACACTTTCACCATGTCCCTGAGAATTCTAGTTCCCTGGTTTACAAACCAGTACTCTTGGAAGACTCATATTATGAATAGTGAAAGGGGGTAGACATCTTCATTATTCATTGTATAGATCTTTCTAATGTTCATATATCTGAGGTTAATATTCTTGCTTGGCAAACACTTATCATTTTCTTAAACTGTCTGAAGGCGAACATGTTTGCATTATGTTGTTACTTAGTATTTCCTAAGACTGTCTTAAAGACGAAGTCCAGTTGTTTATTACTATTCCCACCTTACTGTTTTTTTTAATAATATCTTTGTTTAGTGAATCTTTTGTTGTGATATTTGATAGTGTTTTGTATATGTTTAATTCTACTTAACATCTTTCTTTTGGGCTTTATTTTCTTCTCTTTACACACACACAAATTTGGATCAACAAAGCTATAGACTTAGTTCTGTCATATAGTTAAGTAACAGAACTACTATTTGTAGATCAGAGTTGAATTTAACAACCCTACTCTGTCACCTGGGGGAAAGGACACCTGGAGGAGTTACTGTTTGCCAAGTATGAAGTCTCAGTTAGGTAAGATGAATGAATCCTGGAGGCCTACTGCATGACATCTTCTCTATAATTAGCCATACTGTATTGTGCACTTAATAATTAAGAAAATAGATCTGACGTTAACTGTTCTCATCACAATTAAAAAATTATATCAGCACTTTCTTCTCTCTTTCCTTTCTATATCTCTGTCTCTGTCTCTCTCTCTACTGAGCCAAAAAAGTAGATCAAAACAAAAACACTTACCTTTGCATTGAGCTATATTTCCAGCTCACCATTATGTCTTTTTAAAATTTTATACAGGGTTTCACTAAGTTGTTCAGGCTGTCCTCAAACTTGCAGTCTTCCTGCCTCAGTCTCCCAGAATGCAGGAATTACAGGTGTGCCCTTGGCCTCAAATCCATCCTCTCAGTTAACAATTATTCAAGGGCTAAGAATGTAGCTCAGCAGTACGTGCCTAGCTAGTGGAAAGACCTGGGTTCAATCTTCTGAATCTATCTATCTATCTGTCTATCTATCTATCTATCTATCTATCTATCTATCCAAAATAATAGATTAGGACAAAAACATCACCCAAAAATTGTTAGTGCCATAAAAATAGCTAAGTGCTAGGACTTGTTCATTTTAACATGACCCAAAATGCGGTTTGCAGTTAGTAGAGTTCTATAGTTGACCATAGATGCTCCACTAAAATTGTGATACTGTAAATTATGAATTTTCTTAGCTATTAAAAAAGTGAAAATGTCATTTCTTCCTGCTATGGAGGGCCTGACAATTTGTGTACTGTCATTTTTGTTTCCTTTATTTCACTGTTTCCATTTGCATTATATTTTTATTTTGTCCTTGGTATTGAGGTGTTTCATGAATAATTTAAGCCCATCATGTTTGATAAGTCTAAAAACATGGTAAGTTTGAAAATGCTAATAAGATCAGTCATGCACATAAAATGAAAAGGAAGTAAAAATAATTTACAAGCTCAAAAGTGCGAGAAAAATGACCAAGATTGCCTGCGCTTATGAAAAAGAAGCCCCAAATTCAGGAGTTTATGATATATGTAAATAATTTCATCAACATTAATCAGTGAAGGGTGAAGAAAACTATTAATTGTAGCAATATTTTTGAGTATTTGCCCAGGGAGTATTACCAAAGTCAGAATATTATTTGAAAAAACGTTAATTTAAAGAATATTTAAGAAGTTAAAGAATTATATACTGAAAACAATATCATTGTATGATCTGACTCAAGAACATGTGATTATATGTGTTCAGAGTTTAGCTCTGCAAATTAGAATGAAGTACCAAGCAGACCTCCAGGATAGTGAGGGAGCAGTACTATTTGTTTCATTCCGTACTTGAGGGCAGAATATAATCTCTATTGGGAAAACTGAACATGGTGATGTGCATCTGTGAAAAGGGGGAAAGTATTGACTTGAAAACTTGAAGAAAAGATGTTTTAATTTGGCCTAAAACATTTCAGCATCCTTGGAACTCAACCTTTCTCAAAAAATTTAAAATACAGATATAGCTATAGATCAAGTATAGATGCATTTCTTTGGATAATTTCTTTTTAATAGTTGCAATACAGTAGGAGACAAAAATATAAACCACAAATATAGTTTCT
>RJWT010054696.1:0-10245 GCA_004365215.1 Cuniculus paca
TGGGCAATTCTTCTAGTCAATAGCTAATGTTTAGTTTAAAGTATGAGGTTTAAAGATAGGAAGGTTCTGACATAAAGAGTATATTTAGCAAATTAGATAAATTCAGGAAGAAAATTTTATCGCTAGCTACAAAAGGTACATTGCAGTGTATAAGGAAACCTAGAGTAAAAATAGTCCTGGGACTGGTGATATAGCTCAGAGGTGTAGAGCCTGCCTGGCAAGCATGAGGTTCTGAGTTCGATTCCCAGTACCAAAAAAAAAATTAGTCCTATATAACTAGGCAAAGAATCTTGACTTGTATCTGATTCAAGTTCTATAACATTTGTAGATAAGATTCTTTTCCTTAGTTCCTCTTAATAAGCTTCCTAATCCCAAAATTTAAAAAAAGTTTATAACAACAGGAATTACTTGCATATTAAAAGTTTTTAAATAGGATTTACTATGCTTTACACATTTCAACTAGCATCACTAAAACCCTCCACATTTGGGAGCACCTATTTCCTGTGGAGATCATTGACAAACTAGATTTTACAGGACAGCTCTCTCAGTGGCCTGACGCCATCTCAATTTTTCCTCATTTTTTTGCTTGCAGTGCTGAAAAAGAATTGTGGAATATGCTGGAATAAGAAGGGATTGGCTGGAACAGACAAGTTTCTGATCTAGTTTCCCTAGAATGTCCTTCATACTGAGAATCAAACTCACAACCTGGCACCTGCCAGTCCGGCGCTCCACCACTGCACTGTATCCTTGGCCCTAGACTATCCTTTGAAACACTGACCAAGCATGGCCTGTTCCCCCAGGTATAAACCTATGGTGGGCTTCTTTACTAGGCCCCTCAGGTATGGTGCAAGTGGCATATGCCCAGGATATCCTGGGCAGCTATCCTGTGCAATATGGAAATTCCAAGTTTCCTTTATTCTTCCAGCCTCATGCAAATAGCCCATTTATTTCATGTACTTCATTGCATGCTGAGCGTTCTGTATACTGGTAACCAGTTCACACTCAAACTACCTTGGAGATATATCAAGTGCTGTGTGGTTGCTTTCACCACTGAGGTACTCATCAGGAAGTTAGAAGGATTTTATGGTGTTGCAGCCAAATACGGCTTGGTTTCTATGCTACGTAGCAACAATAAGGAAACCAACAAGGCTGGTATTATGTAATATAACTTCTAGGTATCTCAAACTTCCAGAGTTGTTGAGAGAATTATATTAAATAGGATGGTGGTGGTGATGAGGGTGATGGTAATCATGTCTAACATTTATTGAGTAGTTATCATGAAGAGTTACTGTTTAAAGCACATTGCACGTATTTGCTAAATCTGTCACCCTACAAAGTGGGTTCTATTTTGAACGTCATAAATAAAGTGAGGTCCTGAGTTGATGAGACTTGCTAATCTCATACAAGTAAGTGGCAGTAAACCTACGAAATCAGATACAAGGTTCTATTTGCTTAATCCCTACACAGTGAGAAGGTCATTAGGATGGAGAGGACATTTCTGATGCCAAACTTCTGCATGATGTGGACCAACACTACTGCTCCACCCTTCTGCTCCACTCATATGCTCACCTCCTAGTAAATCTGTCTTGATCTCTCAACCTGGGCTTACTCCTCAAGATGCTTACACAGTTGCTTTCTCATTTTATTTAGGGCTTTGTTGAACTATAACTTTTAGAGGGGCTGTTTCTGACAACTCTAGCATGGCAGTAATTCGCTATCATTTTCTTTCCATACAGTTCACAGCACCTATCACTTTTACATGATGTAACATTGCAAACTACTTTATTATCTTCATTGACCACCAGAATGTAACTCCCTGAAGAAAAGAACATTTTTTTTGTCCAGAATTTTCACATATGTATCAAGATTTGAATATAAGGTCATTATTAAACCACTTATCTATCTGTCCTTCTCGCCATCCATCCATTACCAACCATTTACCCACCCTTATGCTGTACAGTGCTACATATTGTCCAGCCAATCATTACTAAAAATAAGCCACTTTTAATTACATCACGGGAGTAAGATGCTTATTAATTTTTCTACTCAGCATCATCTTTCTCCTTTTCTTGACTTTACTTTAAAAGAAAATTGTGAGCAATCAGATGCAGCAATTGGAACACTCATGTTGAGCAGAAAAAAAAGCTTTTGCCCTAAATTAAGTGAGGAAGATAAATTTTAAAGTTAAACTCTACAGGGGTCTGTTTGTATATTTATTTATTCAAGAATTTTTATATACAGCAATCACTCTTTTGTGAGTTCCCAAGTTCAATGTGAATCCAGACTGATGCTGCCCTGAAATCATTATCATCATGATATTATTTTCCACTCCAGATCATTACTACTTGCAAGACACTTAGGACTCATATATAGGGTTTTTAAAAGGAAAAAGTGAGAGATATGAAACTAGTTATGATAAAAAAGGATGTCTTTCCAGATTAGGTGTGAGGACAATATAGTAGATTTCTAAAATTATAATGATACTGGATTCTTTTATCTTATACTTGGGGTATTTCATTATTTTTCACCTTTAGGACTGAAGGGCAGGCTGTGTTTTGCTAGTTAGAAGTTTTAAAAAAAGGGCAGCTACTGTCTACTTAGAATTTACTGACTTTGGGAAACATTTCTTGCTCTCTAAAGTGTTTCTTCCTTTTTCCTAAACTGAAAGCTGGTCATCACTCAATTGGGTTTCTAGATTTTCAGTAGAAGAGGCGTATTTTACAGAATTATTGACTCCTACCTTAAGGTACTAAGTTCACCAGTGTCTCAGAGATGGTTGACATAGAGGTCCTGAAAATAGGAGACCCAGGGGTCACACAGTGAGGCAGGGAGAATGCCTGCAGCCAAGACAGCGGTGCTGAAATGGGAAATGGGAAAAATCCATATGTCTGAACACTGTGGACACACACATTTCAGCCCTGCTCCAAGGAGCTGTGTGCTGCATATTGCACAGAGCTTTCTGCAGCCTTGACAACAGATAGATGTTGGCTGTGAAAGTGAAGGAATGGAACAGAATCGGATCCTAAATGTCGATACAAAAATTTCGTTCCTAAAACAACGAAAAGCCTTTCACTGTTGTTCATGCATACTTTTCAACCAACAAAAGTAAGATGCTTACAATTATCTCATGCATTCTTCAAAGCACTTTGCATAGACCTAATAATTTAATCCTCATAAGAAGTATATGAGGTAGGATCATGATTACAACTGTTTTATGGATGACAAAAATAAGGCAAAGAAAGATGCAACTTGTCTTAAATCACAGAGCTGGCAGCAAATGGGTAAACTAGGATTAACACCCAGTGCTCTTGTTACAGACGTGGGCCTTTGTCCATAATATAAATGCTAGTTAGATTTAAGGGAACAAGTGTAGGGTGAATTGCAGTTAATATGCGATTGTGCTTAAATACATGATAGTCTGACACTAAACTGAGTATATATTTTAATTAATAACTTACAATTACAATGTTGTAAAATTCCTTTTCTTTCAAAGTGAATTCTATTTGTACTTCTCTAGTCTAAGCAATATTTGTTGAATTTATGATTTATGTATACAAACTATTTCAAATTAACTTGAGTAAAAAAACAGAGATACTATGTTCATAATCTGTAAGTTGTTTTTTTCCATAAATAAGTTACTTGCGTCCTGATTACTTGCACTAAAAGAAGAAATGCTTCTGAGTGTGTATTTGGACAGATCGTGGAATATATACACTCTTTCACTTATTCGTCTTTATAAAAATACAATAAATTTGATTTTATGGTGAGGATAGTATCATCATATATTTAAATGCCAAGAAACAAAAACACATCTAGTGCCGTGCATTCACTAAATATCAGCGAGTAAATAGAGTTGTAAATTTTTTAATGGAAAGTAAAATATGAAACTTTCTTCTTTTCAGGTGCATAATCACCATACATATTTTACCTTATTTTCACTCACAAATTTAAACTTTGTTCTCAGTGATTCTGAAATTTGAAAAACACACACAGAGACTATAGACCTAAGGCATATAGCTATTTATTGTGATTGCATTATTTTTCAAATGAAGAAAATGAGGCTGTAAAATGACAGGTCTGAAGATCTACAAGGCTCAAAACTTTGAAGAGTGTGTAAGTCTTTAAAATCTACATAAGTGTATAAGAAATACGTTGATCTGCTTTCTGAGATTTCCCGATGTCATGGTTTATATCTAGGTGCCCTCAAAAAACCTCATGCATTCATGGGTGGAGCTTTTGGGAAGTGACTGGATCATGCGTGAGTGACACGCATCAATAGCTTGGTCCACTGATGAGTTTACAGCTAAATGTGATGTTGGGGGTGAAGTGTTCTGGAGGAGGCGGGTCACTGAGGGTGCAGCCTGAAAGGGTCTATCTCCCTCTTTCCTCCCTTGATTGCTCTCTGCTTCCTGCTGCTGTACCATGAGCTGCTTCTTCTCGGCAATGGCCCCTGCCATGCCCACTGCCTTGGAGCCAACGACTACAGACTGAAACCTCTACAAACTGAAGGCAAAATAAACCTTTCTTTCCTCCTTTATATTTTAGGTTTTGGGTATTGTGTCTTAGCAATGAGAAAGTAACTAAGACACCAGACTCTAGTCCCCTTTACCACTTTGACATGGATCTTTTTTCTCCTTCAATTACTTCTCATTCATTCAATTTGATTCTATTCCTAGAGCTATTTTTACTTGTTCAGTTTTGTCCTTTTGAATGATGGTTACTATCCTAGAAAGGAATCCTGGTGGATCAACTTTGAGACTCAACATCACAGAATTATACAGATTCCTTAGATGGATTAGTCCTCAGTTTGAATAAAACCTGTCCTTGTGTTAGCTGACATTCTTAAAGCACCTAGCTTGCCATATTTTCCAGCGATAAATTTGTTGACCCTTTTCCAGTTCTATTGTCCTTTTCCTTATAAACATAAAAAGCACACAGGTCTTGTTGCTTTTTGAGATTTGCCCCCTATTGTTTGTAATTTGGAAGTTTAGAGGGGTAATTTTATTTAATTTCATAGTGTAAGTTTTCTATAACCAGTTGACTTTGCTAACTAGGTACCCTGGGGGCTTTGAGGTAAGGACTTGACAAAAACCAAAAGCTGTCTGTCACTATCATCACCAAGATTCATTGGTTTTTGCATTTTTTAATAGCCTTATGGATTTATAATTTACATGCCATGAAGTTCAGTCATTTGAAGTTTAACATTTGATGGATAGTGTATTTGATAGTATATTTATGAAGTTGTACTATGATGACCTGTAAGCGATTTTAGAATATTCTCATCTCCCCATATAGAGAAACCTCATATCAATTAGCAACCACAGCCACCTCCATTCCCTCAGCCCTAAGTAAGTACTAATCTGCTTTCTGCCACTGTGTATTTCCCTGCTTTGAAAATTCCACATATGTGATTTCAAACAATTTTTTGGAATTTTATGATGCTATTGGTGGAATATGACAGAAATAAAACTTAAGCCACTTTTGAAGTTCTTCATCTCAACTGGAAAATGGCAGAAATTCCATAAAACATTTCGTGATGATGTGTTCACATATTATTTAGAGTGGATATCCTAATGTAGAGCAATCTGCAGCATTTGACAACATGTGTTGATAATGATGGCAAATGTATCAATAAAATATAACACAGTAATTAGCTATGTGCGAGCTGTTTACCAAGAATGTAATGTATGCTAACCACGTAACATTCACAGAGACCTATAAGGGAGATATTGTATCATCTCAATTTTATTGATGGAAATGGAGGCAAAGTAAAATGCCTGTATTTTCCCAAGCTACATGGCAGACCCAGATTCCACTTCCAGGGAGTTTGACTCTACATTTTCTGTTCTTAACCACTATGCTGAGGTTCTTCTCATATTTTTAGGTGTGTTCTACATACCATTATCTTCTCATCTGACAACAGTGCAAAACAATTTAGGCTGCATACTCTAAGGTCCTGCTCAATGCCTATCTCACATAGCACTGGTATTTTATGGACATGTAACTTAAAACTAAGAGGATTTACAAAAGTATTATTATTACTTTTCAGAATTTTTAAATTTTTCCATTTGAAGAATAGTTGGGAAAAAAAAGAGTAATTGGAAAATTCTCCTAATCGATAGCAGTGTGGGTCTTTCAAATCCATTGGCTACTTTTTCCAAAGATGAAATCTATATAGTGGATCTTATTCAACTACAATGGACTATAAAATGCCTCTTTGACAACATGGAAAGAACTACAGATTTAAATCTGCCACCACATATCACTAAATATAAAATATTAGTTAACTGAGTATTGAGTTGAACAAAATTAATTAATAATCATGTAAATTCTCAAACAATTTTAAAACAGGGAAAGGAGGAAACAGTGCAAACTTCTACATGAAAGCAAGAGAAGCTGTAATAATAACTCTCAGTTCCCTTCTATAATCAACCAAGAGAACAATCATTCTGCTTCACTTGAGAGGAAGGGATTTCTCATTCTATAAAAGCTTCTTTCTTTCTAAAGTTTCATAAAAAGTTTTGAAGATTTTTCTACTTGAAAAAAGTTACCAACATCATTTATAGATTGAGCTTTTAACTAGAATAGAAAATCAACATATTACTACATTACTAGGAAATTTACCAGGAAACGGTGTAAGAAGCACATTCTCATATCTACAATTCCTTTGTCATATGAGCACATTTTCTTTTGTTGAGGCGCCCTCCTCCCAACACCACCAAGCCCAAATCAAACTGTCTTCGGTATGGCACAGATACCATGAGTTATGTGTTCCCTAGATTGTAAGAGGTACATCAATTATAATTTTATGTAACATATATAATGTCACTGAGTAGCAACCACCTTTTCAGGAAACGGAGAGAAAAATAAAACTTTAAAAGATTTATTTATAATGAAACAGAGTCTTTTGAAGCAGTTCTGCTTGTAAAAAGACCAGATGCTATAACAGCACCAAAACCAAAGTCACATTTTTAAACTGCCTCAGTGAAATGATATTTTAATATGAGAGCAACAATAAAATTAAATAGCATTCAGGTTTAGCTCTTCTCTCTCAGAGGCTTGCTGCCAAGTGAATCCTTATAGAAAATCACAGAAGGCATATCTTTCCTTGGCCATATATATCACGCAGGACTATTTTGGAAATCAAATGGAATAATTCTCTGAAAGAACATGGCAAACTGTGAAACTGCACAAATGCATTTACAATTGTTTTTTACACTTTCTGGGTACCTTCGTAAAGAAAAAATAAATGTAGTTATGCTTCACATTTAGAAACATGATAAAAGATTGCAAGTTTTTAAAGTTATTATTCACATGCTGTAGTAGTATTTTTAAATCTCCTAAGCAAAGTTTTCAACACAAGTTCTGCTTTACTTGTTTGAACTCATTTGTCATGTAGGCACAAAAAGCCAGCTTCTCATCTTTTTTACTGGTTCATTTCTCATTAAATTAGAGAAATACATGTAAATCTTAGGCTTATTGTACATTGTGTTTGGAAATAAATGCAAAGGTGAATACTTCTACACATTAGAAAGAATCACATGGAAGAAAGAGTTACCTTTGCAATTGGAGAATGGAAAGTGTAGTGCTATGAGCTGAACACTGAAGTCTGCCTCAGATTCATGGGCTGGCATTTCAACTTGTGAGATGATATTATTAGGAGGAGAAGGCCTTGGGGGACAAACCCCGAAATACTGGAAATATTGTCCTTATAAAATAGGCCAAAGGTAGCCCATTTGCCCTTTCACCAGAGGAAGACACAGCAAGAAGGTGCTATTTATTAACAGGAAACAAATCCTTGTCACATATCAAACCTGCTGGCACCTTGACCTTGAGTGTTACCACCTCCGGAACTGTGCAAAATAAATCTCTGTTGTTTACAAGCCATTCAGCATATGATATGTTATCACAGCAACCCAAATAGACTAAGACAGGTCTTTTCTATTTACACGGATTTGTACTTTTACAATGATGGAATTTTACTTTTCAAATTATTTGTGTGCACATGGGTATTCGAGGTATGTAACTGTAGGACATTTTATAAATGCACAAGAGAGATAAAAATGGCCACATGAGATATATATATATGTATATATTTCCAAATGGGACTGCTTTCCAGCAACTTACCAGTTGTGCAGTTTCTAAACTCAATATCATCAATTGCAGCTCCTCCTCCCAGATCTCTTGTTCTGATACCTTCGAATATGACTTCAAAATTCCTTAACTTTCCTAGCAGGATGACAGCATTTTGCCACTGATTACCAGGATTTTGTGTACTTTCTTGCCATACTTCAGATAGTCCTTTCTCTGTCTGAAATTAAAGAGGCTTACATTAGGGAAATAATCAAACACATAATAATAATAATAATAATAATAATCCCTAGCTATTTATTTAGAACAGAAATTTCTGATAAGTATTCTGATAAGTAAGGGGTGGGGAAGAGAAAAACTTTGAAAATCTGATAATATCCATGATAGAGTTTATTTCTCCAAAACAGAGCACATCAATCCTCCAAAATGCTTCCCAAAAAGCAATACAGGCAAGATTAACAATTAACTTGTTGAGACACTATGGTAGCCATTGCTGGTTTCTTGTTGTCCGACTTGAAGGCCTGTAATGCTCTTTTGTTTTATCTGGTTTTATATTACTTTGTTTTGTTTGAGTTTATTGTCTGTAAATGTATGAACAACCATTTTGAAGAAAGCAAGAGACACTAGGGTAACCATTGTTAATCTCCTGTTGTTACGTTTTGAAAACCTGTATAGTTTGCAGTGTTCTGTTTTGAAATGCTATTTTATGCTTGACTCTATTCTGTTTTCTTTTGCTTTGTTTTGTTCTGTTTTGTTTTGTTTTGTTCTATTCTCTTTAAAAAAAAACCAATTAATTTGCATTTTCACAAATATTATTATTACTGTGCCCTGGGCAGTTAAATGCACCTGTCATTACATCTGCACAAAAATCTTAGCATTGAATGGAATCGGAACCATTTGTACAAGTCCTGGGTTTGTAGTTAATGTTCTTCTCCCAGTTCCTAACTATATACTTTAATTAGTGCGGTTGCAAACTTCCCATAATTTAAATCACTGACCTAGAAAAGATAAAAGAGAGACAAAAAGGTAATATAGATAAGAAAAGTCACTTATTCCTGATGCATAAGATAAAGGATACTAGTTAGCTTTCCTATCACTGGAACAAAATATCCAATATCAATAATTTAAAGATGAGAAGGTTATATGGCTCAGTTTCCAGTGTGTCCAGTCCATGCTTAGTTCCAAGGCAGAGAAATCCTGGTAGAAGAGTACTGAAAAGGATATCTGACCACTCCATGGCAGTGCACAAGAGAGAGGAAAGGGAGGAGAGAAGGTAAGAATTCACCCTTCCCAGTCAAGAGCTCTGTGATCCGCTTCCAACCAGGCTCCACCTCCAACCAGACTCTTTCTCCAACCAGGCCCCGCCTCTAACCAGGCCCCGCCTCCTAAGAGTGCACTTAGCTACGTGGGTTCATCCACTGATGAAGGCAGTGCCCCTGTATTTGAATCACCTCCCATACACACCTTTCTGAGAAGTAGATGACAACAAATCATGATGATCGATATTTAGCAAAGAAAATGTGTGTATGTGTATGTATGTTTATGGTTATCCTCCAAATCTTTAGTTTATCCATATTTCTTGGTGTTGGATCACTATGTTTTCAGGATAAATTCACAATTAGATCCTTGACTTTAAAGCTTGCAATCAAAACAGTGGAATCCATGAGAATATTTAGCAGAATGGCATGCAGAAAAATCAAACAAGATGTTCCAACATATTTATAACATACAGCCATGATATATATACTTTTCAGATATTTTTTAAAAATCAGTTAAAAAAGGGAAATGTCTGAAGATGGGTTATAGGAGATACACATTCATACTTTCATGCTTTTGGGAAGTTAACAGTAATAAACATTGCTGATATCTCTTATTGCTGAGAGAGAAATTAGATATCTGATCAAGTAGTTCTTTGGCTACAGGTAATAAGTACACATGTATTACTTAATCTAAAATTAACTTTGCAATAAAGGGGATGGGAAATTCACACCTAATTAATAGAATTGTCTATCTTCCTGATGACTAAAAAGAAGTCCTTTCAAGGTTAGTCTTTGAGTCTCAGAGATGTTTTTGCAATTTGGTATCAAAAGGATTTAGTTAAAGATTAAAGTAGAGGGGATCTGTCTGACACTTAGAAATATTAGAGACATGGAT
>RJWT010054697.1:0-10252 GCA_004365215.1 Cuniculus paca
TAGGTATTGATGATCTTAAGTTTCACAGGTTCTGTAGTAATTTTACCCTTTTCATTTCTCATAGCATGAATTTGCGTGGGTGTTTTGTTTTTTTTTTTTGTAATGGGACTCAAACTTAGGACCTTGCACTTGCCAGCCAAGCATGAATTTGAGTCTTTTATTTTTTTTTTTGATAAGGTTAGCTAAGAGTTAGTCAATTTTATTTATTCTTTCATTGAACCAATTCTTCAATTCATTAATTCTTTGCATTGTTTTCTTAGTCTCCATTGCATTAATTTCTGCTCTGATCTTTATAATTTATTCCCTTCTATGGGCTTTGGGCTTGACTTGCTCTTTTTTTTCTAGAAGATTGAGGTGCAACATTAGGTTATTTGCCCTCATTATGTTTTTCTGATGTGAGAATTCACCACTATAAATTTTTCTCTTAGCACTGTTTTCATTGTGTACCACTGGTTTTGGTATCTTGCATCTGCATTTTCATTTAATTGTAGATATATTTAATTACTTTAATTTTGTCTGTGACCCATTGGTTGTTCAAGAGGGTGTTATTTAATTTCCATGTGTTTATGGAGTGATTTCTTTTGCCATAAATTTCCAATTTCATTGCACTATGCTTAGCCAATATACATGGGATAATATAAATTCTTTTGCATATACTTAAACATGTTCTATAGGCTAATATATGGTCTATGTTAGAGAACATCCCATGTGCAGCTGAGAAAAATGTGTATTGTGATGTTTTTGGGTGGGACCCTCTGTAAACATCTACTAAGTCCATTTGTTCATATATTTGGTTCAGCTTTGATATTTCTTTGCTATTTTTTTGAGTGGTTTATCTAGTTACTTGTAACAATGGCGTATTAAGGTCCCCCATTACAACTGTGTTACTGATGATTTGATTTTTCATTTCAATTAATATTTATCTTATATAGTTCAGTGTTCCCATAGTTGGTGCATGCATAGTTATGACTGTTATCTCCTCCCCTTGAAGTTTTCCCCTAACAAGTATGTAGTGACTTTCTTTATCTCTTTTGATAATTCTTGATTTGAAGTTCACATTATCTGCAAACAGAATAGTTACCCCTGCTTTTTTTCTGGGATCCTGTTGCATGGAGTATTGTTTTCCATCCTTCGACTTTTAATCTATGAATTTATTTTTTAGTTAAATGTGTTCCTTGTATACAGTATATTGTTGGGTCTCCATTCTCAATCCATTTTGCCAGTCTGTTTTTTTTGATTGGTGAACTGAGGCCATTTACATTGATGATTATAACTGATATGTATTGGCTTGTCTTTGTCATAATGTTTTCATGCTGTTGATTCCTTGCTTTTCCTTTCTGTTTAATTGCCTTCTCTGCTTGGCAGTTTATTCTGTTGTTGTTCTTGTGGTCATTTTAATCTCTGTCAAGAATATCTTTCAGTACCCTTTGTAGTGTTGGTTTGGGGGTCATGAATTTCTTCGGTTGTTCTTTGTCATAGAAGTATCTTACTTCTCCATTAATTTTGAAAGATATTTTGCAGGGTACATCAATCTGGGTTGGAAGTTGGTTTCTTTCAGGGTTTGAAATTCTTCACTCCAAGCTCTTCTTGGCTTGAGACTTTGTGTTAAGAAGTCTGCCATGAGTTTGATGGACTTGCCATTATAGGTGATCCATTTATTTTCTTTTACAGTTTTTAATATTCTGTTCCTGTGCTAACTTTCTGGGATCTTGATTATTATATGTCTAGTTATAGATTTATTTTGGTTATGGCTAACTGGAGTTGTATATGCCTCATTCATCTGTATATCAGATTCTTTTCCTATGCTTAGGAAATTTTCTGCTATTAGTTCTGCAAATAGTTTTTTTATGTCATTTGTGTTGACCCCTGCTTGTTTATTGACACCAATCAATCTTGTATTATTTCCTTTGCATTGTCTTGCAGCTGGTGAACCACAGTTATTGTGCAACAGAATGCAAAAAGTTATTGCTTCTGTCTGAAGGGCATTTTTTGAAGTTTTTTTTTTCTTTAATGTGCACATTAGTTAAGACTGCTGCAGCAAAGTGCCACAAATGAGGTGGCTAAAAGAAAAGAATCACTTAACCCACAGTTCTGGTGACCAGAATCCTAAGATCAACTGTCTGTTGGTAGAGAGGTTTGTTCTTAGGGCTGTAAGGGAGTGGTTGGTTCTGTGACATCTTCTGGAGGTTTACTGGCAATCTTTGGAATTCCTTGACTTGTAGATACATAGTTCTGATCTCTACCTTTATTTTCACATGAACACTCTCCCTGAGCTCATGTCACTGTGTCCAAATTTCCCCCTTTTTTTGAGAGCACAGTTATAGTAGACTAATGTCCAGCTTAATGACCTCCTCTTAACTTAATCATCCATGAAGACTGCATTGCCAAACAAAGGTTATGATCACAAGTATTAGATCTTAGGACTTCAGTCATTTTAAGGGGACAAAATTCTATCCAAAGCACTCTATTTCCACAGACTTCCTGGAAGCTAGGTAACTGTCTCCTTTCTTTTTAAATTTTTAAATTTTTATTAGCACATGTTTGCAGTACATAATGATTACATTCCTCATGGGGAGTTGGTAAATGTACATAACACATCTTAAGTCTTTTTTCATCCTCTTCCTTTCTCCTCTCCACTTCACATCTTGGTTCTTTTCCCTTTTGTAAAACATCTATCTCTCTCTTTCCTATTATTTATTTTTCACTTTGTTCTTTATTTGTATTTTGGGTTTCCCACAAAAGAGAAACCAGACAATAATTAAGCTTGTATGTCTGATTTATTTCATTTAATATTATAGTTTCGAGTTGTCTTCTTCTGCAGGCCCTCAGCCTATGGTTGACCTCCTCCTACTTTTCAGAACAAAGACAGAGAAAAAGACTTAGAGGACAGATGGAGCCCAATTGTAATAAACCTTAGTTATTGTTCTTGTTGCTGAGTCAAAATACTTGACATCCAAAGTTAGAAGAGGAAAGGTTTATTTAACTCGTAGTCTGTAGTGGTTTCAGACCATAATAGGCTGGCTCCAAGGCACGGTGGCATGGCAGATGGGCATTGCAGAGAAGAAGCAGTTCATAGTGGGTAGAAAGTGGCAAAGCAATGAAGAGTGATCACAGCTCTTCATATCCAGGCTACTTAGGGCAGGTAGTACTCACACCCTTATTCCTAGTGCCCTTAATCCTAGCATTGCATCATGAATTAATTTGAGCCTCACACATTCTAGATCCAGCCACCTCTAAAAAAGCCCTGCCTATGACTGCACGAGGTTTTCAGGGGACATCTAAACACAAGACATAACAAAGTCCTTTGCAAATTATTACATCAGAAAAGTCATGTTACCCTCTATTTCTTTAGCTATAATATGAGGATAGGCTTGCTGAAAGGACAGTGAGCTAAATCAAAGAAGTATTCTGTTGGTATACTGTTAAATGTCAACTAATTATCTTATCAGTTATTATTTTTGATTTAAGGAGGGGATAGGTCAGTGATTCCTAACCCTAGGTACTAGAGAATTATGTGAATGAGCTTCTTAAAATTTTCTGGTACTCTGGCCCTGCTATAGATTCTGTTTGAATTGGGCTGAGATAGGACCGAGGCACTGATATGTTTAGAAGTTACTAATTCATTTTAATATTCAGAACCATAAGAATGAACAACAAGGTTGAAACATTAATTGGAAATTTTCCTTGAGGTTGAAAGTCAAAAGGAGATGATTTGTAGTTATGGAGCTAGATAGTCCATGTTGTGGCCAATGATTGACCGTGAAAGCCAGATGCAGCTCTTAGACAATATGTAAGTCAGGTGATCCAGTTTTCAGAGGCATTTCTTGCTTTGTGGCGTTTTTTCTTAGGACATTTGTGAAGGAAATATCCCACCGAGACACTGCCCTGGGTCTTCCTTCTGACTCACAGCAAACTATAGCCACTTGCGTGCTTCTTATGAACTCATAGAATGGGGAACTTCTGCCCACAGACTGTAGCTGCCTGCTCTGAGTAAGCATGACTCCCCAGGCCCTTACTCTTGTGGCCTGAGGAGTTTTATTTCACATACTATGTCTCTTACTCCCTCACCAACACTGTACTAATGGGGACTCTAAAGGCAACTGACTGGGCAATGGCAGGAGTGGTCAGACTAGCTCTTGCTAGTTCTGGTCAGTTCAGGGGTAGCTTCTGCTTTTCAAGCCCCTGGCTGAGTGAAGAGGGCAGCTGTGAGCAGTTTTCCTTTGTTGTTACTCTCTCCAGCTGCTCTGTCTCTTTGTGAAGAGCCCTGGCTTCTCCAAGCCTTGGTTTTCTTCCAGTGCCACCCTTATCTACCTAGTATCAGATACTCGCTCCTCATCCTTTTTAAGGTATCAGGGTCTCTGCCATGATTCTGGAAAATTCCCAACAACTTTTTGTTAAATGAGTGACTAATAGCGAAATGAAGTGACATGTAAATAGAGTCAATTTTTAATGACAATGTTGTATAAATTATCTTACGTTTTTAATTGCAAAGAGATTAAGAATGTCCATTTGCTCTTTGGCAGAATTAATAAAAGTACAGAAACTAAAATAAAAGAAATAATAATTCTCTGGTTCCTGAAACATTTGGAATAGTATGTTTGGTCTGACACTTTCTGTCTCTGATTTTAATCAAAAACATGTCAAAAGGAAGAGCAGCAGTAAGTTTTCAACACAAAGCAGGGGGTTATATCTCCAAATGGTAAGAAGGATTTGATTAAATTTGAATTAACTTTGACTTTGGTAAACTCAAAGGAAAAGGAAATAAAACCTAGAATGGGCAAATCCCTTAGCTAAACCCAGAAAGTCTGCACCTGAATTTATCTCAGTGTTTATTGCCAATAATTTGCATTCTGGTGCTGGTGGTATCTGGAAGTTTTCAGTGGGTAAAAGTAGGGAGTGCTATCTGCATCTAGAGAGCAAGAACTCTCTGGATTGACCCAAATGGGTTCCTGCTGTAATTTCAGATGGAATTGATGTAGTTAAGCATGAATTTCCTGGCAAGCACAGGAGTAGGTTTTTTCCAAAAGGCATTTTAGACCACGAATGCACAGCCTTTCCATGTCTAATCACGAAAGCAAACCACTGGACATACACTCTCTGTTTCCAGCTGGTTGTGTATGTTTTCTTCATACTCCAACAAAAACATGCCAAGGTGTGACCTTTATGAACCCTCCCAACTTGGAGCTGTGCACACAAATTTGTCTTGCCTGTAGTGTGGGAAAGTGATGAATGGGGGCTGTTCTGCCTGGAGAGGAGGCTGCTGTCACTCTGGTGTGTCTGCAGCCTTATTTATTACACACCAAAGTATAAAACCACCCAGCCCAGCTGCAGTTCTCATCTTCAGTCCTGGCATTTGCCTGAGGAGACTACAGTGCCTCGAGCCCCCATCTTCCCAAGGAGGCTCTGTGGCTCTGCTGAAGATCATGCTTGGGAGGCAGCTCACCTGTTGGCACCTTCTGGCTTTGTTTTTTCTCCCATTTTGCCTGTGTCAAGATGAATACATGGAGGTGAGCGGAAGAGCTAATAAAGTGGTGGCGAGAATAGTGCAGAGCCACCAGCAGACTGGCCGTAGCGGCTCCAGGAGGGAGAAAGTGAGAGAGCGGAGCCATTCTAAAACTGGGACTGTGGATAATAACACTTCTACAGACCTAAAAACTCTGAGACCAGATGAGCTACCGCACCCAGAGGTGGATGATCTAGCCCAGATCACCCCGTTCTGGGGCCAGGTACTCTGAATTCTCTTCTAAGGATTTTTATGAAAGCTGAATGACTGTTGTTGTTGCTGTTTTTGTTGTTATTGTTGTTTGAGTTAAGATTCTTAGAATCAGTACTTGACAGCAGTTTGCTAAAGCTGTTTGTGGGTTGCTTCAGGTTTGAAAGGTGACTGACAGCTTCTGACAATGATGTGTTGGAATAGAGTGGCCAGAGATTACCCCATTAAAGAGGGGAACCCGGGCAGCCAATTTTCTGTTGTGTTGGATCTTGATTTCTGTCTTGCTTTGTTGGAGCAGAAAAGATTGCTGATCCATGCAGATAAATGTATTACTACATTTGCTAATCCTAGAACAGACTATCTTCATCATTCTCAGCAGGGAGAAGCTGTTTTTCAAATTTGCCAAAATCAGTCAAAGGCTTTCACTTTGATTTGTGAGTTTACTCTGACTCACGCCAGTCATGTTTATTTGATTTCTAGTATTCTAGGTTGCTACGCCTCTGTGTGTACCTTTTAAAAAAGAATTGAAGAGTTTAACCCAAAAAAGACTGCCCATTTAAAATATAAACTGTATACTATTACTTGATGCCTGATGATCATAGAGGGTTTATTTTTTCAGGCATGAGCTCAGCATCTAAGGAAATTTCTTTAACTCTTTGAGGCTGGTATGGGAGTTGATATTTTGGTGTAGCAAATTGCAAATTAGTAAAGTTCAATTTAATTTAAAACACTGAAAACAGAAATAACAGATTTTGACTTACATCCTAAGCATGTAGTATGCTGAAATCAGATGGATGGGATAGAGAGTTACTTTTAATTATATGATCTTTGAATCAATACTTTTTACTAAAACAGCTAATGGCTTTTATGTGTATTAAATAGGCCTAGAAATTGTTCATATGGTTCAAATCTAAACCCCTCTTTCCATAGACTGAGATGTTTGGGTTTATTATCTGGTTACATATTCAGACTGGGATCACACACAGACTCAGGTGCAAATATGGGACTAATCTGGGACTAAACTGGACCAGACAATGCATTCTCAAATCTTTCTGTGGAGTTGTATTGAGGCTTCTTTAAGGAGCCACAAAAGAAATGATAACGTTTAAATAGAATGCCTCATTCAGAGATTATCCTTTTATCTAACAGTCTTTTGGCTGAGGAATGATTAATGCTAATTTGTGTTTTCTTTAACAAGCAAAACATTTTAACTTTTGACTGAGTCTTGATCTAGGTTTTTTCACTGCCATGGAAGGTGTCCTTCTTCCTAGACATGATAGTGTGAGTCCCCAGAGGCAACAGAAGGCAGTCACAAGTGTTATCAGTAGTTATTTTCTGGGTATCAACACCCAGCAGGAAATTCAAATTATATTTATATCCCCCCCACCTTTTAGTTCAGGGTTCTTGAAATAAACCTGCTAAGGGAATTTAGAGTCTCTGATATTCTGAAAGTTTTCTATACAGCTCCTCTACCAATGGACATAGGCAAACTGAATTTAGGATTATATGTTCTTCTTTCCCTATTTCTTCCCATACTTCTTTCATCTTAATTCTCTTTTTTTCTTCATCCATCTTTCTCCTAAAAATTACTTGGGCTTCTACACTGAACCAAACTTTAGGATGGGGACCATGAACAAAAACACACCCAAGCTTTTATCTCCAAGCCATCCTACAGGACTCTACTAGGCATATTTTATTAATTTAATTGATTAAGTTTGATTACATACTCTATGATAAGCCTGGTCAGTGCATACACAAAGAGCAGTTGAGAAATAAAGTCATGCTGGTTCCTGAGTTGGATCTTAAAAGATGAGACAAAAAGAAAGGTTATTAAAGATTATGCCATAGCAAAGAGGTTTGAAAGAGCCTGTGACAAGTCAGCTATGAGTGGAGCTCCTGAGTTATGGGAGAAAGACATCAGATGATTTGAGTGCCAGGCTGGGAAGGATTCTTCTACCTGGTGAAGGAGCATAGACTTTGCTATCAAAAGTTTTGTTTGTTTCTTCATAACACGTTGGTGAGGTAATCAGATTTTTAAAACAATAAGTGGGTAAAGAATTTATGGTGGACTAGTGTAGACGGGGATTTGGGGTGGGCACACCTATATTTTCTTTTTGTGCCATTTTCTTCTCCATAACCTCTTTATCATTCTTATTTTTCAGTCTCCTGTCCCATTCATGGAAATTCATTTATCCTCTTCCAATTTCCCTTCTCTGTGTTTCTCTTTCCTTTTCTTTAGGTTGAAGAAGGAACTATGGACTTTCTTTCTCATTAATAGTAGCACTCACTTCTGAAGAACTCCTTCAGGCTTCCATCTGCAAAATGGATGGAGTTTGTCTTAGAGACAACTCTTTCCTCTCATGCTACTCATTTACATGCCTTCAGTGTATAAATTCTACCAGATTTTGGAACAGGGATGATAAAGTTAAGAGGGCAATAGTACCAATGTCATATATGAACTTCATCCCTTATCAAAGAGAAAATTTCTGAATCCACACACCCTATGCAACTTGTTCTGAGTCCATTAAAAGTCTCATCAGCATTGTTCTAGTTGACTGAACTTTGAAAGACAAGGCCACAGGAAGGAGCATGTGATAAAAGCTACAGGAGGGTTCTCAGGAGGTACTGATTATCAGTAATCAGAAGTCTCTCACTGCATTGGTGGAAGCTTAATGCCCTTGAAGTGTCCCAAAGTTAGTTTACTCATGCACCACTAGTCTTAGCTAGCTCTGGTAATAAGTAACTCCATCTCCTGGAGTCTAGACAGTGAACATTTGAAAAAGGCTTTCTAAATTATTTTTTGAAATTTTGGAAAAACTCTAAGTGTCTTTGCTTGCCTCTTACAACTAGAAAGAAAACTCATGACTGTCTCGCCAACTTCTATAGTGCAGTACATAAGAAAATTGATGTCTGGTAAGAGTGATTTCTCTAAGGTTATGTAGAATTGGGATGGGAATTTTGGTTGCAGTACAGTGTTTGTTCTGACATTCTTAAGCATCTTGGTATTTTTGTTGTATTCTCACACAAATAGTTCCACTTCAGGATTATCCCTTTGCCCTTTCTATCTTTGATTCCAAGTCTATCATTGACAGAGCTCTGGGGTGGAATGCTGTATTTCACATTTGCAAAATCCTACCACAGAATTCAGAACACATACTTCTCAGATTGCATCTTCGTTTGGAAGGTGGTGTGATGCTTTGGTGTCTTTATTTTCCAAGTGTTCCCAAATCCCTGTCTTAGACCAATTCATTTAGTTCACTTTCCTCCCTGGATCAGTTTGACAAAAGGTTTACAAGAGTCTGTACCTGTTCTGGGTTTGGCCTAGTAGAATGAAGACAAGATGAGGAGTTAGGTCCAAACTGCAGCTTCTGATCCTGCACCTCTTGGGTTCTGAGCTGTGCCAGGAGACTGCTTGGGCCCCAGGCTACTCTGTGCTTTTCTCTAAATAGCTTTGTGGAAAACTTGAGTGAAAAGGGAGCACGAAGACTAAGCCCTCTTTTTCCTCAAATAAACAAATAAGCACAAAGCCTAAATGTGCAGCAATATGAAGTTTCCACTCAGCTTGCTACTTGGATTTCTAGTACCGAAGAAAACTGGAGTTTTGTATTTTTCCCTGCCTCTTCTTTCCCACCCTCTTTCCTGTCTCTCTTTTTCCCTGCTTTCTACCTTCCTCCTCTTCCTTTTTAAAATTAATTCCTTAGCAACAATTTGCTGTTTTCAAAAGACCACTGAAGTATAATTGGTGTCTAGGAAAGTTTCCACAAGTATTCTGCATGACATAATTAAAAGACAAGCTGCCAAGTTAGATGAGAGTACATATTTTATAAGCAACTTTAACTCTCCTTTCCATCAACTTTCACTAGGTCTCTAGCTCCTTCATAGTAAGCACGCATTTTGGAGATGTATAAGTAAGTATTTTACTTTGTGTTGTATTTGAGCATAATGAGTTTGAATTTAATGCACATTAAAGATTGGTTCTAACAGCAGTACAATCACTTTAAATTTTGAAGTAGAATACACAAAGCACATAATATTATATATTCATAAAGAAGTTAGAGTTGTTGCAAGATATAAACAATTAAAAATGTACTGGATGCATAGTTAATAATAATGCTTCATATTCTTTAAAACTGCTAAGAGAGTAGATTTTCAGTGTAAAAACCACAAAAAAATGTATGAGGTAACGAGTATGTTAATTTGCTCAATTTAGCCAAAGCATACACAAGAACATATACCAGTTCAAAAACAACATGTTGTGTATGATAACTACATATAATTTCCTATTTGTTATTTTAAATAGATATATGAATGTATTGGTCTAAAGAGTAATTTATTTCCTTAATTCCCTAAGGCACTATGGTTATTTGAAAAGGTAGTGTTACAATTCAGTTTTTAAGAACTCTTAATCCAGAGCTTAAATCAATATTAGAAATGTGGGGTCTAGTAGCTTGTTGGAAGGCATTGACTTTTGTAATTTGAGGATCTACTCAATTTTGCTACACAGGACTACCAGTTATTGGAAAAAGGGAAAGTCTTCAA
>RJWT010054698.1:0-10256 GCA_004365215.1 Cuniculus paca
TAACACTAACCCTTTCCAACCACATGGATTATGTCCTCTCTCCCCCATATCCTCACATTCCCCATAGCCCTTCAGCCCCTCCCTCCTCCATCTTCACTACAGCCTTCTTCTCTGTCTCTTGACGGCATTTGACTGCCCACCTCACCCTCCTTTATCAACCTCCTCCCCTTCTACAAACTCTAGCTTGCACTCTTTACCTAACATTATCTCCTCCTGTCTCATTGTTCTATCCTATTTACAAAGGTCTTTATGTTATTCTCACTTCCACTCTGTCCCTTCAATGAAGGATTAAACTCTTATTTTATTTTCCAGGCAACACTAGACATTCACACTAATTTCAAAAGGTCAGACCTTGGTCCTAAACTCCCCCAGAGAAACCTCTTATATATGGCTTTCCCTGTCTTCAATGACAGAAAAAAACAACAAAAACAAGCCAACCTTAAAAAGGTTGCATTCCAAGGTAAGCTTCAAGGCCAGTTTATGGCCTCTGCAGCTACAGCTGCAGCGGCACTCGGGTCTCAAGATAAAATACAGGCCGAGCCCCCCCACCATGCTTCAAGTGGGGCAGAAAAAAAATGCTGGACACGAGCCTCCCCTGGTCTGCAGCCACGACTGGGAACTCATCCTATCTGCAGCCAAAAGGGCCACTGGAAGTGTGACTGCCCTGTCTGCCAGAGAGTGGGTGAGTCATCCCCTTCCCCGCCCTCACAGGATAAGACACTGCTGCTCCCGGACTCATCACCAGCTGATCTGCTCGACATCGCCGCTGAAGAGGATTGATGGGGCTTGGGGCTGCGGCCCCCACTGAGACATCTCACTCAGAGTCCCGAGTCTTGCTGGGCATCTCAGGTAAAACCCTCTCTTTCCTTGTTGACATGGAAGCCACCTACAGTGCTATTTCTGAGTTTTCAGGCTGATGTTCCTGTTGTACAGTTTCTCTTGTGGGAATTGATGGCCAATGTACACGACCTCCTCAGATAAGACCAAACTGTTTTCTTTACACACAATTTTCTTATTATCCCAACCTCTCCTGTACTCCTTTCTGATAAAAATCTGCTCCAAAAAAACTCAATTTCTCTTATACTCTCTCCCCACAGCTCTCATACTCCAATCCCAACTGTCACATACCACTGACTCAGCCCCTACCCTTCCCTCCTCCCTAGTCGACACTACAGTCTACAATACCTCCAACCCCACTCATGTCACACACATTATCCCATTGCTAATTTGCCTCAAACACTCTTCAGTCTTCCCTTGTGTTCCCCAATACCCAGTAGCCCCTAAGCACCAATGGGGATTCAAACCTATAATCTGCCACTTGTTAACTAATGGGTTTCTAAAGGTCACTCACTCACTTTACAACACCCTATTCTCCCTGTCCTCAAACCCAACAGCTCCTATCACCTAATCCAAGACACCAAAAACTATTAACAATGCAATAACTGTCTCATATTCCTGCATATACCTCTCATTTTTCTGTATTAGTCCTTAAAGATACATTTTTGACTATTCCTTTACACTCTGATTGCCTAGATTTCTTTACCTTTACATGGACAAACCCAGACACTCCAATCTACACGTCTTACCTAGACAGTCCTACCTCAAGGCTTCAGGGATAATCCACACTTCTTCAGCCAAGCCTTTGCTGCTGACCTCATGGCTCTGAATCTTAAACCTAACATTCTTCTTCAATATATATAGATGATCTTCTCCTCTGCTCTCCATCCTATGCTCTAACTATACAACATACAGCTACCCTTCTCAACTGTCTCTCAAGACACAAACACAGGGTGTCCTCTACTAAAGCCCAAATAGCTTCACCAAAGGTTAAACGCCTAGATCTCACTCTCACCCTCACCGCTTGCTCTATAACCTCACACCTCAAAGCCCATCTCCATGATCTCTGGATGCCAACTACACAACAAGTTCTATCTTTTCTAGGTTTAACAAACTTCTTTCATCTCTGGATTCCAAATATATGTTTAACATCCTTTACTCTCATACCATTAAAAAAAAGAGAGAGATCTAATTAATAGTCAAGAGACCCCCATCACTAATTCACCTCTCATTCTCAAACTGCTGGAGATAGCACAACTACCAAAAGAGATTAAAAAATAAATGACAAAACACTGGGCTATGAATGGGTGAGGTGGAAGTATGCAGGTCTTATGATGAGGTGTGTATATGCAAGTTGATGGGTTGGAAAAGAAGCAGGTAAACAGAGAAGGATGAGTAATGACTGCAGTTATATGATGGCTGTGTAAGTGAATAAGGGGGAGAAGATGAGGGAGATATGGTTATTGTGTAGTTAATTTGGCCTGTGTGTCCACAAAGGTATTAGTAAATGATCGTTGTCTGTTTTGGAGGTTACATTGTCTCTATTACAGCCCCACTCCTAAGTACTCTTGCTGAGGTTGTCTCTCCCCCCACATGCCTAGACTCCCCCACACCACAGCTCTCCATTTCTTCTCTCCTTAAATAAACATTTGAGACTCTCTCCAGCAACATTAATATATCACACACAAGGTTTTTCCATCTGGTCCTCTCTGAAGGGCTAGGCCCCCTACCTCCTCCTCTTGATGGGCCCTCTCATACTACTTGTCATATTATTACTTACAGCTCCTTGTCTTTTCCTACTCATCGGTCTCCTAGACAGACTCCTGGCCAGGACTGACAGACTTCACAAACATGCCCAGATACAAAATTTGCCTTCACTTTCTGATCTTCCTCTGCTAGCTGACTATCTTCCAATCTTCTCATTTCTTCAACACCTCCAACAACATGCAGACCTCTGTCTCCCTCAGCCCTCTGAAGGTCACTCACCAGATACCCCTCATTCTCCAGGAGACCTAATCTATATTAAAATGCCTAAGCCCACAGGTTCAACTCTTCAACCTAAGTGGAACACACCACACGTGGTGTACCTTGTGACCCCAACTATGGTAAAGGTAGAGGCATTCCCATGCTGGTTTCACATCACCCAGATGAAGAGATATTGTCCACTACCTGGTAATCTTGATCCTAAACACATTGAAGGGACTACATGGACCTCACGTCCAATAGCTCCCACCCATCTCCAGTTAACACGACATAGAAATTAGCGCTCTGCTACTCCATCTTGTTCTAGCCCCTACATTGCTACCTGCTCTTTGTTTTTATTATAGCTGCTTCACTTAATGGCTTGTAAACATTGTCTCCAACTAAGTAAACACCACTCTTTGGGATCCACCTTCTGGTCCTCATGGTGGGGCTCCCTAGACATGTGGGCCCCCATCTTAATGCCCATAATGGGCCCCCTAATTACTATAATTTTTTGGCTTTTCACTTCCTGTGCCTTTAGGCTTCTCTCATGGTTTATCCAGTCCAGGATACAAGTGTTTACCACCAAAGAGATCCTTCTGAGTGACATCACTGCCTCATGGACTCAGACAGGATGGACCCCTCAAGCCCATTCCTCTTCCCTCTAGGCCCTACATCACCCTCATTCAGCAGGAAGCAGCTAGAGAGACTCACAGCACCCCTTAACACCAAAGAGATGGGAATGATAGGTCCCCTGCCTGAGACTTGCCCAGCCATCGTGGTGACAGGCCACATGTTGAACCATAATGGTGTCTAGCTCCTTCTTCCCAGAAACTCCTGCAGTTTCTTCTTTCCCAACTGCCTTTGCCAGACCCCCTGCATACCACAAATGCTCCTACCCTCTTCATCCAAGTCTTGCTGAATAGCCCATGTCAGCAGCCCTGTGCCCTTCCCCATCAGAGTACATTTAAGCTCGCCCCTCACCTTTGTCTCCAGAAAATCAGCACAGCTGTGACTGCTGGTCTCTCCGTGACCAATCTTATCTCTTTCCTCCCTTTTCTCTGCGCCGCTCTTGTTTTTCTAGCCGCCTCAGATTGAGTAAATAAAACAGCTCAATCAGCAACTATTTGGAGGATAACAATGTGCAGCATAGTAACTATTGTTGAGTTCCTACTGTCTTGTTTTTGAAATCCAAGATTGTTCTCATTGTATTGTATTGTTTTGTTTTGTTTTATTGTTTTTATTCTCTTTAAAATAAAAAAAGATTTACTATTATCTTGTTTTGAAGTCCTGTATTGTATTCATTGTTTTGTTTTTATTGGTTCTATTCTGTTTCTGTTTTGTTTGATTTTACTATGTCTGAATGTATGGGCAACTATTTTGAAGACAATAAGAGGCATTATGGTAACCATTGTTGATTTCCAATTACCTTGTTTTGAAACCCTGTGTCACTTACACTGTTTTATTTTAATTGGCTTTACTCTGTTTTATTTTGTTTGGTTTTATTCTCTCTAAAATAAAATTTTAAAAAATAAAATAAAGCTGGAGATTTAGCTCAGCAGCATAAGTGCCTCCCTGGCAAACGCAAGGTCGTGAGTTTGATTCCCAGTACCAAATAAATAAAATAAAAAAGGTACAGGGGTGACAGAAGAGCATTGCACACAGGTCAAAAACTCACAACAGTACCAACAGCAACAAAGAAAACCAGAAGATAAATCAGACTTTCAGAATTTAAAAGCCAGTCACATCTGCTTTAGGTGCCTCCCATTGAATCTAGATAATTAACAGAAATGACTGACAGGGAGTGAGTCAATTTAGGGACTCTCAAAACACATGCTCATCCCAGAATTCACTCTGATATTAATTAATGTGTGTCATGTAGTGCATATGTATGAACCTGTAATGAGGTGGGAGTAGAATAAAGGTGACCATAAGGTCAGCCTAGGAAATCCAACATGCATGTGCTCTCAGCTAGGGCATCAGCAATCTCCTAAGCTCTTGTTATTTTATTTTCTACCACTCTTAGAACAATAGAAGCAGGAATAACCATAGGGTACCATTTAGAATTAAATAGAGACAAGGGAGTGACTCACTCAGCTCCATTGTTTCTAACTGTAATAAAAGCACTAACCCTAAAATAATTATAACCATACACTGAATCTTAGCCCCAACCATATGCCAAGCAATAACATAAACTCCAACATTAACACCTAGTTATAAATCTAATGTTAACATAAAATTAACCATAACCCTACTGAAAGCATAACCCAAAGCCTAAAAATTAACTATAATCCTACCTGAACCCTACATAAAGCTTAAGTGCAAGCCTCCCTGTCTGTCCTGGTCCCACTCCACACATATGGATGCCTACTTACCTACATTCCTGTTCCTCAGGTTTCAAGGGTGCCTAGAGTTAAAGGTACAGAGGAGACAGAAACTACCTGAGAAAGCTCTGTATAAGCAACCATGACTGTTTACTCACTTCCATGGGGATGGGCTGAGTTCAAAGAGTGGACTCAGCAGGAAACAAGGGTAAAACAAAGGATTTAAAGGAGAGGGGAGGAGTTTGCTGCCTTGAAGAATTTGGGGGCAGAGATAGTGTGGCTGTGCTTCTCCCAATGGGTGGGATAGATGGGAATGTGCTCATTTCTCCAGATAGGTTGTGCAGATGGATCCCCCTCTGTACCTGCCAGTACTGGCCTCAACCATTGAGTGCGGCCCCTAGGGCAGGCTCTGCAGGGAGGGTAAAGCCTGGTGTCCTGAGTTGGGAGTGGATGAAGGCAGTGGGTCCTCAGGCCACAACCTTCTCATGGACCAGGTCCTGAATGAGGACCAAGGCTACAGAGGCCTCTTGAGAACAATGGAATGGGACTCTCCTGCTGTTATCAGTCATATTTCATGGAACATTCTGGTCAGAGCTCAGAAGACCAGAATGCTGAGATAAATGCAGCTGAAAAAGACTAAATTAAGGAGGTTTCAGTTGGGAAGGACTCCATTGGCAGTTGGGCTCCATATTATGTGTATTATTCTTTGGCAGAAAATTTGTCTGCATTTTATTCATGTCCAGAGACTTTGCAGGAGACTGAGGTTAGGTATGGCAGATTGATTAACCTAGCAGAAGAACTTTCAAGGCAGTCTAATGTTGAGGCAATCTATTTTAATGAGATCTACGTTGAGAATCAAGAGCAAACAGCCTAGTATAATGAATTTAAAAAGAAAACTCCAGCAAAGTTGTGCCTTGCAAAGAGAAACAGAAGAGAACTTGGTTTCTGCAAAGATTAGCAATAAAAAGCCAAGTATTTCAGAAGAGGACAATAGAAAAGATAGCCTGCAGGCTTCATAAGAACCAGAAGTACTCTATTCTTTGCAGCCTCAAAATTACAAAGATGACTTTGCTTTGAGAAGACAGTCCCAGGGCACCATGTTCTACAATGGCAGTAGCCTAGGATATTTTTCTTTCTTTTCTCTTTTTTTCTCTTTTTTTCTTTTCTTTTCTTTTCTTTTCTTTTCTCTTTTCTTTTCTTTTCTTTTCTTTTCTTTTCTTTTCTTTTCTTTTCTTTGGATTGAGTTCATAGTGCTCAGCAATCTAGGCGCACAATCTCCCACAGCCAAGAGAGAAGGAAGTCTGGCCACTGCTCTAGCTGGCAGCAGACTTTGATGTCATCCACATGGTGCTGGTTTTATGCACATGCAGAATAAAAGAAAGAAGAAAGAAAGAAAGAAAGAAAGAAAGAAAGAAAGAAAGAAAGAAAGAAAGAGAAAGAAAGAGAGAGAGAGAAAGGGCAAGAACTGTGGGGTCAGGAAGACTTCCACCCATATTTCAGAAGAAGGCCTGGAATGCTGGGCAATGTGCCCCTGAGACAGCAGTGTATGAAGTTGCACGTGTGAAACTGAAGGTGCACTGGAGACCCCAGAAGGTTGGAGAAGCCAGGAACATGAATTACTGAGGAAAGTTGCAAGGAGTGAGCAAAATTAGTCCAAGAAAGAAGCCATGAAGACTACTGTTACGGTTTGTATATAGATGGCCCCTGCCAAGCCTCATGTAATCATGGAAGCAGCTGAATCTAACATTTATGATTGATTCGTTGTGTAGCACTGGGATTGCAGTGTGAGCTCTGGACCCACCCAGGGGTGGAGACGACATACAATGTAAGGTAGAAATGGGGGCGGGTTCTCTCTCTCTTGTGTGGTTCGCTCTTGCCGCTTGCAGCCACCATGAGCAGCTGCCCCCTTTTGCTCTGGCTGCTGCCTTGAAGTGTTGACCCTGTGCCATGCCAACCTGCCTTGGAGCCAGCTGATTATGGACTGAAACCTCCAGAATCTGTAAGCTAAATAAACCTTTCCTTGCTTCACTTTGGGTGTCAGGTGTTTTGCCCCAGCAACGAGAAAGAGTAACCAAGACAACTACAACCACTGGCAATGCCACAGGGGCAAGACTACCCAAGCTCTTTAGTGTTCATATCTTGCCACAGATTACCCTGGATGATGGATATGGAACTAAAGACTTAATGTTTGCCCTGTTAGATTCTGCTTTGGTCCCATTCCTTTCTATCCCATTAGGAATGGAAAAGTTTATCTTCTGCCATTGTATGTTGAAAGTGTTTAATTTTCTTTTCATTTTTACAGAGGTTTGCAGCTAAGAGTTTGCCTTAAGCCTCAGAGGAGAATTTGGATTTGGACTTCTAAGCAATGCTGAAACTTTTAGGATATAATCAACTTTTAAAGATGAATTAGATGCCTTTTACATAAAGGGATGTGCATAAATCTTTTGGGGGTCAGAGAAGAATGTTATGGCTCATGTCTAGCCCCCAAAGCCTCATGCAGTCATAGCTGGGGCTTTTTCAGAAGTGGATGATCTAGGGTGCATGAATAGGGTGTATGGTAACTGGATTATTCCACTGATCATATTACCATAGTTCTGGATGTGGGCAAATGGATTTACTGAAGGCAGACGACCCACCTTGGATTCACAAGTGAATAGAATAAAAAGGGGAAAGGAAGGCTTGCTGCTCACTTCCTCTTCTTGCCTGCTATGCCATGAACTATTTCTCCACTGTGATGTCCCTCTGCCATGCTGCCCTCCCTTGGAGCCAGCTGACTATAGACTGAAACCTCTACAAACCATGATCTAAGATAGTTTTCTTCTTTAACTTATGAGTATCAGGTACTTTGTTCCAGCAACAAAAAAGTAAATAAGACACATGGGATGCACATACCTGCAGTAGGAGGACATGACATATATGCCTGCAATAGAGAGGATGGAGGATTCTTATGGTGAAGTAGCAAAGACAGTGGCCCAGATGCCCTGGACTTTCAAACTGGACCATGAAGAACAGATGCTCTTTACAAATCACCCTATCTATGGTGTTCTGTGACAGCAGGACAGAACAGATTAAGACATTGGCCTTAATGAATTAGTTACACAATTAACAAGGAAATTTAATTGAGTATTTAAAATAAACCAAAAGTCAAAACAGGACTACGTTAGGGGCAGGACCCAACAAGTAAAGTAGCTAAAATCCATGATATAACAGGGAGGAGAGTCACAATACTGAGTTGCTATAAACTTCTTTACAAAACACCATTAACTGTATGAGTAAAAATTAAATGATGCTGGTTGTAGTGGCACACATCTGTTATTCCAGCTATTTGGAAGGCTGAAGCAGGAGAATCACAAGTTTGAGGCCAGCCCAAACAACTTAGCAAGACCCTGTCACAAAATAAACAAAAAAGGGCTATGAATGTAGCTCAATGGCAGACTGCTTACCTACCATGTGTGAGGTCCTGGGTTCAATCGCCAGTACTAAAAAAAAATTACATGGTGTGTAGTCCGTTCACACAATGGAACATTGTTCAGGAAGGACAGTCTGACCACAAAGTAGCATGGATGGCCTGAGAATTGTGTGCTGAAGAAAAGCAGCTAGTCACAGAGGACAGACGCTGGGCGGTTCCACTACCACTAGGTCCCTAAGTGGTCAGATTCATAGGGACAGTTGAGTGCGGTGACCACATCTACAAAGTGGTGAGGGGAGTTACTGTCCTATGAGTGATGATGCCAGCAGGGTGGCCTTCTGTGAGCCCCTCCCAACTGGCAGGTGGCCACCTTCTCTGTGTCCTGGTGTGGTAGACAGAGAAAGAACTCTGGTCCCTTCCATTCTTGTAAGGACACTAAGTCCACCATGGGACCCTTGCTCATGACCTCACCCAAACCTGGTCACTTCCAAAAGCCCCACTTCAATGCCAGTCCCTGGGGGTAAGCTTTGCTAAGCACGAGAAGACTTGACGAGAATATCATAGTGGCACTGTTGGCACTGGCGAAAGTCTGACAGTGACCCAAATATGCATGGAAGCAAGCAAGATTAGAAGTGTGAAACATTCACTATTGGGTTTTTAACTGGTGCTCAGGATGAATAAACCAAGGTAGGTCACAATATAACTGAATCTTGGTAAAATGTGGAGTAAAAAGATAAGTCAGGAGATGATATATAGCAGGATGCTATTTCATAGAAAAGTTATGAAAATAAAACTATCACCAAAAGATACGTATTTCAGGAGTGCATGTGGAGTCAATACAATTTTGCCAAGGGGAATCTAAGGAATGTCACTCCAGGGCCCCTGCTGAGGAAGGCAGAAGGGGTTATTATCAAGACCTATCATATTATTAAAAATAACAAACAAAAGAAATAAATGCATAGGACCTAGCATGGTCCTCTGCTCCTGAAATTCATCTAAAGAAAAAGAAAACTGTGACCCAAACACAGACCCAGATTTCTCCAAATCCATGAGAAAAACACAATTGACTAAAAAAATTAAACAGGACAGGAATCCAGAAGGAAAAATGTCCATAAAGATGTGACAATGTTGCCCACACAAGTAGTCAGGAAAGGGCTAATTCAACCACCCACGGGATTCTAGCCCCTTCTGGCAGCAACTCACTGCAAATGCCTGGGGGAAGATGGGGGCTGCTGTGGGCAGCTGGAGCTCTTACCTGCTGCAGAAGTGCAGGCAGCTCAAGTGCTTTGGAGGAAATACTTTTAAAACCTTGTATGTTAGCAAGGTGCAGGAGTCCTACTCTTCCAGAAACCCACTGAGGATCCTGGATGCCGCTCAACTTCACTCCCTCCAGGTACATGGCACATATATCTCAGTCTTTTCCCTGCTCCCTTTCCTGTCTGCTTTCTGGGGAGTATGGCTAAGCATGTCTGGGCCAACTTGAGAACCCCCCAAGAGACCAGCATGGGTGCCTTTCAGCCTCCACAGCCCAGTATCTGCCAACACTGAAGAAGCAAGACCCGGAACTTGGACAGCAATGGAAGCAGGGCCTCCCAAGGCCTGCACAGTAGAGGTGAGCTGCACTGTCTCAGTCCCTTTGGGCTGCTAGCACAATGCCATGGACTGGTGGTTTACCAACAGGAGAAATTTATTTCTCATGTTTCTGGAAGCCAGAAGTCCAAGGT
>RJWT010054699.1:0-10246 GCA_004365215.1 Cuniculus paca
GGATCAGGAGACAGGATCCATCAATATGCTCTATACAAGAAACACATTTTACTAGAAAGAAAATTCATAGGCTGAAAGTCAAAGGAGAGTGAACAATGCCCCATGTGACAGGGAGCCAGAAAAAAAAGTAGGAGTAATTTATCCATCACCTGCAGAATGAATAAGAAAGACATGATGTTTTATGTGGTGGAAATCTACCCAGCTATAAAGGAAGATAACCTCAAGGCTCTTGTAGGTGGATGGAGGCAACTTGAGATCATGCTCATGAATGAAATGCTTCAGAGTCACTTGGGTAAATTTCATGTTGTCTCCCTACTATAACAAACTAAAGGAGTTAGTGGGATCCAAAATGCACAATACATATTGGGGAAAGTCAAAGGGGAGGAATTACCTAAAAAGGGAAGGAAGTGACCACTGTTAATCTATTATCATGACTTGAAACTCATATTGTCTTCATTGTTCTGATTAGTTTTGTTTTATTCTGATTTGTTTGATTTTATTATACTTGATGGCATGGACAGCTATTTTAAAGATAACAAAATATGTACTTGCAGCCATCAAGGATGTCCAATTATTTTGTTTTGAAACCCTGTATTGCTTTCATTGTTTTGTTTTGATTGATTTTACTCTATTCTTTGTTGTTTGATTGTAGTATGTCTGAAGGTATAGGCTACTCTTCTGAAGCTAACAAGAAGCATTATGGTAGCCACTGCTGTTTTACCAGTATCTTGAAGTTCTGTATTGCTTACATTGTTTTGCTTTGTTTTGTTTTTGTTTTTCACTGGTTTTATTTTGTTCTATTTTGTTTGATTTTATTTATCCCTGATGGTATAGGCTGTTATACTGCAGATAACAAGAGACATTATGGTAGCTATTATTGATTACATTTTACCCTGTTTAGAAGTCATGTACCATGTTCATTGTTTTGTTGTGATTGACTCTACTCTGTTATATTTTGTTTGGTTGTATTCTTTTCAAAATAAAAACAAACAAACAAACAAACAAAAAAACAAATTAGAACTCAAGAGAAGACTGGGCTGGAAGGTTATAGCCCATCATTCCCTATAGCAAGATTCACTGAATCCCACTCTTGTTCCACATTTCAGAGGAGATCCAGGCAGAATTTGTTGGTGATTTACTTCTGTATATACAATGTTTTCATTTGTTTCTCTTCATAACATAATACTAATATTCATGTTCAAGAAAAGAAAAAAGGAATCCATACTTTAGAAGAAGTTTTAAATTTCTTTGTCAGTTACCCACATTTAATATTTATTTTAAATTTTTAACAATAAAAGTTTATCTAAATATAAAAGGATCAATTTAAAGTTTTACTATGCTAATCATTCAATTCATTTCATTTCCAAACTTTATTTTAAAATGCAATATATTTTTGTTAGCTCTTGTAATGTCAACCATCTGTTAGAATCTAGTGACATAAAGTGCTGAATTGGGTTGTGGAAGAAATAATATGGTGTTGGAGCCATTGAGTAAGTTGAGAGTGCACCGTCTCATTATTCTTTAGTCCATAAACAGTTCCAATTTAATATGGAACTGTTTAAAACAAAACACATTTGTGATCCATATTAGATCAGTTGGCTAACACTTTTAATATTTGAGTTAGATATTTGCAAGAACAAATGGAAAATTATAATTTTAAATTTTCTATGTGTGTGCATGTGTGTGGTATGTTAACATGTAGATGCGATTGTTTTTCATATTAAAGCAGCAGGTAGTATTTTTGCCATTTTGGTGAATATTTATTTTCACCATTACTATTTTCCAACTGTTGAGTAGTATTCGACTTTATTTAGCTTCCCTCCTATTTTTTCTATCTTTGCTTGACATCATTTATTCTATTTCTTTTCTTTCTAATTGTCTACTATTTTTTCAGAATATTTTGCTAATAGTGAAATTCTTGTATGTAAAGAATTATTATTTTCAAAATTGTTGCATCATTTGCCAGATTGTCCTTCAATCTGTTACATGCAAATGGACATTGGCATATAACTTTGCCAGTTACTTCCATTTCCTTATTAATAGCCTTGAGATAGTAAGATTATTGTACATGAATATCGCTGTTACTTAGTTTCCTAATTCATAAAATGAAAATGACAACATTATGTTACAAGGACTGTATTACCACATAGATTTATAAAGTTGTTAAATGAGCCAGCAATATGCAAAGTAGTTAAAACAATGCATATTTTTGCTATTATTATTAAAATTCTGTTAAGAACAATACTTATTTTATTTTTAATTTAATTTTTACAGAGATAAAATGTATTTTAATAAGTTTAATGGGAATTTGTTTCTTTGGTGGTTTTCTTTGATATCCTTAACATAATTGTCTAATGGAAGTTTACTTACTTTTATGTATTCTTTAGGTATTATAGTTGTTAACCCTCTATTTGACACAAAATTTCAAATATGTTACTCAGATTTATCTTTTTATATATAGATTCTTGAAATTTTTATTAAGTCAAGTAATCAAGAAGTTTGCATTCATTTTTCCAGATCTGTGTGCTTAGGAATGAATTGGTTTCCTGAACGTATCGCAAAAAAAATATCATGAACTGAACAGGTTAGAAATTTATTGTGTGGAAAGTACAGGGGCTAGAAACTCTCAAGAAATGCTTTTTCCTGCATCTAAAACATGTTGATTATGTCCAGTTATGTGTTCTGAAATACAAGACAAAAAAACAAGTCCTTTGTGCAGACCCTTCAAAGGTCAGGAAATTGGAGGCATGCTCCATACGTGTTTTCTCCCTGTGAGGCAGAGGTCACTGAGCTACATAGGCCTTTGTCTGTCGTTCTCTGGGTCCGATGGAGGGGCAGCTTGTTTCTCAGCTCTCTTGTTCTCAGGGGCAACAAGGGCAACTGAGTGTACAAGATCCCGCCAGCGCTCTGAGGAAGATGAGAGAATCATGCCCCTGAGGCAACCTCCCCACAAATCCGAATGTCGGCAGTGAGGCCCAGACTGAGAAGCTTGGAGCAGAGCCTTCTTCCTGACTGTTTATGGTGCCAGGAGAGGGACTGCAATGAAAAAGGGCCACAGATTTTCAAAAGAGGTTTGAGGCAACTTCTACCTGCTCTCCTACAGTGCGGAAGCATCTTCACTGCTTTCCGGATTTATAAAGAAAGTACTTGGACTGAGTATTTTGGTATCCCAGTGGAGCAAGAAGCACCTAGGCCTTTCTATTCTACTTCCTTGCTTGCCTCCTCTTTCTTTCTACGTCTTTGTGTCAGTTACACAGTCAACAAATGCGGGTATTATGGCAAACAACTCCGGTGCACACATGTGTTCAAGATGAGAAAAAAGGAAGCGTTTTAAGCCAAAATATTCAACATTTAGAAAATTGACATTTGTGATATATCCCTTAATCTCTTATCTCATGTAGCTTTTCATTAAATTTTTATTTCTTCATGTGAGAATATTTAACCATGACTCATTCTTTAGATTATACAAGCAATCAAGAAATAAAATAAATGTAGCTTTCTTTTGAATTATTTCTCCTCCTTAAATTTTTATCATTTTCTTTCTATTTTGTCCAACTTTAAAAGGTTTTAAATTTACTGCATTTTCATTCTCTCCTCTCATCAATTACTGAATCTATGAATTCTGAAATGTTATTGCAATGTTTCTTGTTTAGAAAGATGCTTCCTTTCATTTGCTGTTTGTTTTATATTTGTAATTTTTTTGGTACCGGGGATCAAACTCATGACCTCATGCTAGCCAGGCAAGCACTCAGTCCGCTGAGCTAAATCCCCAGCTTTGCTGTTTTTTTAAACATTCTACATCCTCCTTGGTTTTTCTGGGCTATTGGAGTCTACTGAAGCTATCAATTTCAACACATGCTTGGCTCTACTTCTACTTTCTGATGATGTCTTTATGATCCATCTTTTTCTCAGTCCCCAAAAATTATTTCATTCTTTCCATCTCTTACATGTTGACACTTTGGCCTTCTTTTACTCTTCTCTTCTAATTATTACTAGGCAATCTTCTTTTCTGTTGTTTTTTCCTTAGATTTAACAATAAATAATAAGGATCCCTGCAGTTCTATCTCTTGTATGTCAAATTTATGTTTAATTCTACTTTGATATTTCAAGCAGAAAAAACCCTAAATTTAAAACAAAAAAAAAAAGGAAAATTGTTGCTTTTACCCTCATTTGCTTTTCATGAACAATTTCTTCTCTCAGCTAATGACATTTATAAATACCGTATCTTTTCCTCAAACTGCAAATTACCTTCAACACATTAGCTCTTACCATCTGCAATTAATCAATCATAAAAACATATTGATTAGAATTCTCAAGTTCTTTTTGGAATCCTCACATCTGTCCTACCACCAATCTTTGTGTTTCCCTACAATCTATGCTCTGTTAATGAAGTTAAGTTATAGTGTGATCTCCCTAAAACCTAAATTTTATTGGCTTGTCTGTTAATGTCTCTCTCTCTTTTTCTCTTTCTCTCTGTTGCACACATACACTCATATACTTTTCAATATTTTAACTAAGAATACCATTCCTACACTTCCTGACTAATTGGATATATACTATGCTTTTATATGCTATTGTTTCTAATAAGCATTAGATTTTGTACTCTTTCACATATTTTCCTTTTTGCTATTGAATATACTCTTCCTCTTCAATTGAAATATCCTACTTTGGATTCTTAGTCAAGAAAGGTAAAGAGAAGACTGGGAATTTAGCTCAGCAGCACAACCTCCTGGATTCCATACGCAAGGCCATGAGTTCTATTCCCTGTACAAAAAAAAAATGCTCTTTATCACAAGAAAGGTAAAGAGATAATTCATCAACTTGATTGTGTAATTACATTCCAATTTGTTTAAAATTTTAAGATGTTATAAAATTAGAAGTAGGATGTTCATTTGAGACACCACGGAAGAATAAAATGTGTTTAAATTAGTTATCCCTGGAATTCATGCCTTTGTTTTAATTCCAACTCTTGAGTTTGGACCGAACAACATAATTTGAATAGGTGCCACTTTCATACTGTGGCTTCAGTCTTGACTGAGCTCTTGTGCTGTCTCAATCTCCTTTCCTAATGGTTAGATGTAAGATGTTCCCAAGAACATCGTGTGTTCAGGTGTTCTTGTGGGGAAACATGCATCATGGGGGCAGTAGATTAATCCACTAAAGATGGCAGAGTTGAATATTCTGTGAGGAAGTAAGGGCTAAATGCAAAAGGCAGGTCACTGCAGTCATAACCTGAAACCTGTATTTCCCTCTGGGATACTCTTGCTTCCTGGCTGCCATGATATGAGCAGCTTTTCTCTGTCAGACTCTGTCCTTCTTGCCTTGATCTAGCTGACTATGCACTGACTCCTTTAAAAACTGCAACCCAGAATAAACTTCTCCTCCTCTAATTCATGAGTGTCCATAATATATCTCAGCACAGAGAAAGAAACTAAGAATAAGTGGAAGTTATAATACTGCTGTCAGTGGCATTCATTATCTTTTTGATTTTTCCTTTTACCAAATTCGCGTGTTGATGGAAGAAAATAACAAGCACTGCTGTGTCATATAAAGGTTGGAGGATCAGGTTGGATAATCCAGTAGGGGTCTCCAGCTTCACTCTTTTGTCATCTTTCCTTTATCCAACTTAATTGAAGTGAACAAGTTTTCCTCTAAACAAAGATTTGATGTTGCACATAAAATTCATCAGTATTCCTAGGTCATATGTGCTAAATTGGATTTAAAATCAGGAATATGGATGCAACTAGCATGCGCAGATTCCGATGCTTGCCACCCCCACTCTACAGCCAAGTCAGCCACACTTGGATGGCCAGATTGTCACATTTTTATAGAATATCACATTTTTATATGAGGTTGGAACAGTTCCTTTGTCTCTCTCTCTTTCTTTCTCTCCCTCTCTCTCTGTTTTCTATATATACATGGAAATATATACATATTCCTATATTCTATGTATTCAAAAATATATTTTTGGTGTTTTGGTTCTAGTTAAATTAGAGAAAAAATGTCAACTAGGCTTTTGTTATGTCAAGATGCATCTATATATAGCTGAAAGGATATAAAAATTTTATAATGAAGCATGGAAGCTAACAAGGTAAATTGCCATTCTTGCATCTTAAAATCTCAAAAGATAAATGAAGTGTTCGTAAATCCTTGTGACTAGTGCACTTCACACATACACAAAAGCAAAGAATATATGAAGGTGTCATTAAAAAATACTTTAGTATTTGTGTATTTGGAGTGGTTCTTAAATGGAGTGACATTTGAAGATTTTATCTTTGGATAATTCTTTTATCAAATGCTTAATATAAAGAAACAATTATTCATGACATCATGCAGTTGAAATGGATTCACTACACAAATAATAACCCACACTTCCGCATCTTCATCATAATCCACAACTTTTATGTTCATCTTTCAGATGAAATATTTATCTAGGGATATGAGAGAGACACAACTTCATGGAATGGCATGTAATTTAGTGCGATATCAGAGTAAACAAGCAGCATTATTCCTCTCAAGATTACACCCTGACCATGCTACTATCTACAAAGATACTGTAGCACAGGGGCACTTCACTGTCTTATTATCATAGGCAGAAGGAATAGGCAGGACAGCACCCATTTTCATGAATCTTGTATCTGTTGTTTCCATCTTACCACAAGTGGATTTTGGATATACTTTAAGTATCTGTGTATTATAGATATATTAATGAAAATAGAGAAAAAATCACTTCTCTCTTGTTTCTCAACTCCTGAGTTGACCTATTTTTCATTAGCCATGGTTGAGTTGTTTTTTATTGTTTCAAATATCTGCCTATCAACTCTGAATGCTTGTAAGAGCACTAATTATTCCTGTTTGTCTATCCCAAATAAATTTGACATAAGCAAGTACTAAAGGTGAAAATAAAACAAAAATCACAATTAGAAAAGGATATATATAGCAGATGCATTTACTTTTTATCACTTATACTGCATTATAAACATATAATGTCCAAAACCTAGATTAAAATATTCACTTTATGGTGTTTTCCTTCCAGGTCTTAGTACAATTTCTGTTAATTATTAATAGATGGCCAAATACTCTAGATAATTAGAAGTCATGTGACACAGATTATATAGATTTATACAAGTGCCATATTCCATAAATACTTTGCTCTCATAACCTACTGTTAATTATTAATAGATGGCCAAATACTCCAGATAATTAGAAGTCATGTGATATAGATTATATAGATTTATACCATTGCTATATTCCATAAATACTTTGTTCTCATCTTCATTTTCCATGTGACAATACTTAGAAGTTGTATGAAGGCTTTTTTTTTTTATCTGTGCACTGGGATAACTAGCAAAATAAAATTCAAAATGTATTTATTCCTTTGAAATTAGTCTCTTCAAAGTAAAATGGGAAATTTTGAACTGGTTTTCATATGTCGTTATTGCAAAGAGTTTCATTTTCTATTTCTAGTCATCTATTGCCTATCACAGTCCTATTAGCTTGCAAATGAGTAAGCTGTCTTCAGTCATAAATTTAAAGGAATATTGGATAGAGGTTGTGCAAAACAAAAAGAATGAAAATGTAAAGTAAATCTGATGGCAATATTCACTGAAACAATATGAGAAAATATAATAGTTGCTTTATTGCAAGGTTTTATTTTGACAAGAGCTTTTACTTTGTTCGACATTGTGATATTCACAATAAACTTTTCCTTAATAATAAAACCTTATGTGGAAGTCCTGAATCTCTTATTTGTCCCCAGAATGACTTTCCACTTGGGACATTGATTGTATGAACTGCATCAAGGAGCTACTTTGCCTTTCTGATACTGGTTTTAGTTGTTTAATGAGAGAAACCAGTAGGAGATTGGGAGCAGGGAAGGGAGAAACAAAACTGGATATGGGGTAATTATTTTCCAAATTCTTTCACATAGTTCCATATACGGCTTGAGTTGCTTACCTCTAATAAAAGCCATAGGTCATGTCAAACGATCCTTTTCATACAACTACCTCATTTGCCTAGCTCTTATAAAAGCTTCTTTTTCTTACTATGGGAGCATGACATTATCTTTTATAAGTCTTCTTAATCCCTCCCTACAAAGAATACAGTTCTTTGGGTAAACTCACTGAAGTACCCAGTTTGAATCCATAATGTGTTTTTTTCCTGGAGTCTGTCTTACACTGCAAATGAGAACAATGTACTAGTCCTTACAAAAGGACATTTTCAAATATTTTGTTTATAAATTTGAGGTATTGTATTCAGATATTCTATAAAGCATTTCAATACATAATTAATGAGTACATTATAAAAAATTATTCCATCTTTTTGACATTGTACAAAGAAATCAATTAATTGGACAGGGAAAATAACATGAAGTTCATATTAACATATACTATTCAGAATATTCTCTCTGTGTAAGTGTATTCCTGAAACTTTCTTTCTTCATGTTAATGCAAATAGGATACTAAAGAACCCTTAAATGAAACTCAAAGTAAAGTAATGCTTTGGCAACATGTGACTAATCAATACTCATAATCCTTAACTTTAGGAACTTAAATTTAAAAAGAATATAGTATTCAAGAAAAAGCAAAACACAGCAATGAATTGAAATTTATAAATACTTTTCAATCTTTGAAACTCTGCTTTTCGGTTTTCTTGCATGGCTAAAGCATCTGGAAAATTGGCAAGAATTCTTGGTATTGAGAAAACAATGGATTTGAAACTCAATAATTCAACTTCTCATTCAAACACAGCATATAAATAAGAAAACAAATACAAATACATTAAATGCACACTGTAACTAAAGATAATTTCAAACTGTAATTAAGTTAAAAGATAAAAGAAGCAAGTAAACAAAACTCTAAAAGTAACAACTGACTTCAGCATGCTACCTCCATGGAATGTGGAAGAGGCCAACTATCAGACTCTAAAATCAAACCAGACAATCCACACAAAATGAAAGATCATTCAGGATGTGAATATAGAAATTGTATGGTAGTACGTATAAAGTACAAGCATATTTCTGATGAACAGACATCATGCTGGTGAGTATAACACAATAGAGAGAGGTAACAGAAAGAGAAACTCATTCTCTGCAATGGGTCAAAATGAATATGTAATAGTTCCTTTTCCCCCTGTACCTTTGTCAGTTGTTATTGTTTGATGTCTCAATAATGGTCATTCTTTCTGGAGTAACATGGAACGTGAATTTTGTTTTAATTTGCACTTCTCATGACAAATGATGTTGAACTTTTAAACAATGTATTTATTGGCCATTTTTAGGTCTTCTGAGAAATATGTATTTATTTCAATTGCCAAGTTTTTATTAGGTCTTTCATTTCTTTGGGGAGGAGAGTCTAACTTTTTGAGTTCTTTATGTATTCTAGATATTAGTCCTCTGTCTGAGGTGTAGCTGGCAAAAATCTTTTTTCTGTTCAGTAGATTGTCTCTTCTCTCTGTTGTTTGTTTCCTTTGCTTTAATTTTAAACAATCCTATCTGTTGATTCTTGATATTATAGTTGTTCCAATTAAGATTTGCTTTAAAAAGTCTTTATGTCTATGTTTTCAAAAGTTTCACATTCTTGTCTTCCAATATCAAGATCTTTGTTCTATTTTAATTTTATCTTAGTACATGCTGAGAGATGTGAGGCTACTAGATTCACTCTTCTGGATGTGTGTTGTTAGTTTTCCCAGAATCATTTCTTAATGGGCCTGTCTTTTCTTCAGCATGAATATTTTTGCCCCTTTGTTGAAGCACAGATGAATGAGTAAGTCTTGGATTGCTTCTGCAACTCCTGAAAATGGTAACTAGTATAACTACTATTGAAATCAATAAAGAAATTTCTCAAAAAAACAAAACTAGAAATAGAAGCAAGTTATTCCCTTTTAGGTGTCTTCCCCAAAGTATTAAAGTCATCATATTACAGTAATACATGCATACTAATATTTATAGCAACATGATTCATGAGAGCTAAATTTTGGAAGCAGCCAATACATTCATTGATGGATGAATGAATAAAGAGACATGGTATATATGTATGACAGAGTACTAGTCAGCCATAAAGAATGATAAATTTAAGTCATTTGAATGAAAAAGAATTCACTTTGAGGTTGAAATATTAAGATTGTAATATTAAGTAATATTAAGAACGCACTTCTGATTGTAAATCAAGTGTAAATATTTCATGGTTTCTCTTATATAAGAAATTCAAAGTAAGAATAAAGAGCAAAATCAAAGATAGGGAGGTAG
>RJWT010054700.1:0-10259 GCA_004365215.1 Cuniculus paca
CCTACATCCTGGTGTATAGAGAACAAGCCTTTACCTCGGATGTTGTTCATTGTGTGAACTTGAGTTTAGAAGTTTAACTAAGTGACTCAGCAGGGTGCCAGGGTCCTCACTTTGTAAACATTCTAAGCCAGTGCAAGAGGAGGGCACAGAGATGATGTGATTGCTACATCCACCATAGGGTAGGTAACCTACATACAATATAAGGAAGGAAAAGAGGCTTGCTCTTTTCTCCTTTTGTTCTTGTTGCTTTTGCTGTCTTCTGCTGCCATGAACTGTTGCCCTTCTGCCACAGCACCCTGCCTTGGAGCCAGCTAATTATGGACTGAAACCTCCACAAACTGTGAGCTAAATAAACCTTTTCTCCCTTAATTTTGGGCTTTGGGTATTTTGTCTTTTGTATTTCATGTTTGTTTGAGGTTATTCTGTGAGATGCCTATGTAGATACGTCCCTCACTCTCTTCAAATTTTTGCTAAAATGACACTTTCTTAGTAACTGGCATCTTGCTTAAAATGACAGTCTTTCTTCTAACCCAACAGAGTCTATCCCCATCCCCTCTACAGTTTTCACCATAGAACTTGCCACCATCCAATCTACTGTATAACTTACTAATTTTTTTATTTTGCTAGTGTATCTTTCCCAAATAGAATGCAAGTGCTGTTAGGTTAGAAATTTATGTCCATTTTCTTTATTGCTGTAATTTAACATATTGCTTGGCACATAGTGGGCACTCAATATCTTTTGTTAAGTAAGAGGACAAATCTATTGATATATAACATGTTGAAAAATAAGTGCAGAAAATTTTATGGTGGATATCTCCAGTTTCTAAAAATATAGATTATTTTCATTTTATTTTTTCAAGTTTTCTAAGTTATCCACAGCAAATATATATGACTTACTTAATGAAAACAAATTCTTAAAATTCTTTTTACTAAACATAGAAATTTCAGTTTTTCCTGTTTTAATAATATTGAAATTATCAATTGATCAGTAAGCATGATTTTTGTCCTAGCATACATTGACATAAGGATATGTGGGCAGAAGGAGGCTCAAAACAGAAGGCAAGTGGGCCAAGGACAGAAATGTGAGAAGCTGAGAGAGTTGAGGATTGGAAGTGAGTAAGAGAATCACATGCTAGGAATCAGCTCCATGCGTTTCTGCGTGAATCTGGGAACTTAATTTTTTTCATCTCCTGTTTTAAGCTAAAGTATTGCCAAGTGTTTCCATTTCTAATTATTCTTGAGCTTTAAGACAGATTTAAGCTATGCTACTTCTTTAGACATTTTGATGAATTACTTTATTGCAGTTATACATTTATGATAAAAGTACATTAAGGATTCTAAAAAAAATGACCCCCTTGTTAAGGAATGCCATTGTTCTATTTGGTAGGATACTCAGTATACTGATATGTTTGCAGCAGTAACAGTACTACTAGTTTGGTATTTGTGAAAAAACTAAACTCTGTTTAGAAGAGCTGGAGTGATTTCATGAATGACTTCTAGACTGAATGACAACAGTAGCTTCAAATCTGAGGTGTTCATGAAAAGATGCTCCTTATGCAGGGAAAGAAGAGAGCCTTTGGATGCTATATATTTTCTCCACTCATCTAACACCTGTCTTTTCCATATTCCCATTGTTACTGAATGCTAGGAGCGGCTGATCAGTACATTCTAAAACTCAGTTCCAGGTAAATTTCTGTAAGAAGGAAGTAGTCTATCTTGCCTGATACGTTTCTTGCAGGGCACAGCATGTGGCAGGAGTATGGATAAAAGGAAGGTAGCATAGGGGTTATGAGCCTTGCAATTTTACGTGAGGTAGAGCATGATCTGAACATCAGCTGTATCACTTACTAGCAGTAATGCTTTAGCAGATAATCAACTTTTCTAAACTTTGCTTTTATTATCTATAAATGGAAAATATGGTAAAAATGGGATGTCATTTTAAAGTGTTCACTATTATACTTTATTAAGTGCTAACAAGCACTTAATAAATTCAAGGTGCTATCAGTATAGTTACTACTACTATCACTATTTCTGTGATTTTGTTAAGTAGAACAGTAACTGCTTAGCTCATCATTAGGCAGGCTGCCACGCTGACCTTTTGCAAGATGAAGAGAGGAAGAATTTGTGAAAAATAATTTTTCAAAATGCTTCCTAGGCTACTCAGCTTTGCAGTAAGTGATGGCTCTCTATTGTTTTAAGTATTTGTTTTGAAATTCAGCCAGAAAGCATGACTGTGTAGCTTCCACAGTGTTATTGTGGTGCTGTGGGTGATGGGGTTCTGGATAGGTTTCTAGGTTCTTGTGCACAATGAACAAAGAATAGGACATGGCATGCAATGGTAAGGCAAAAGGAGCAAAGCTTAACGAAGTTTAATTAGGTGACGGTATATTCAGAGTGAGCAGATTGGCACCAGAAGAAAGGAAAATGGCATGAGCACTGAGTGCATTGAGTTTGAGAATTTAAAATGTTGCACCTGGTCTAGGGTGCCTCTTGCTGGGTCTTCCAGAGCATTATTGACCACGTGACTGACAAAGTGCTGACTCATGCCAGCTGTGTTTACTGCACATGTCCTTGCTCACAAGTCACTTTGTAATCATTGAATGTATGAGATGCATTCTACTTGCATGAACCTTTAATAAGCTCCAAGTGAAGAAAGGTTATTGTAGGTCATGCCAGCAAATCTGGTACACATGTGTCCTGGTTTGGGATTTCAGACTATTCCAAGTGGTCATTGTTTTCCTTATCACTGTCTCCTGATAATAGGTCTCAGGGCAACATTCAAGGTGTTGGCCCTGGGGTTCATGTAATGGAGAGGAGTTGTCCTATAGCCCTGATTATACTGTCTATATTAATAGAACTTGGTATAACTTGACCTTGAATGATTCCATACTAGCTCAAGCTGTTCCTTGAGTGTTCTAGCAATCAGTACCTGTCCTGAATTAAAGCTATGTGACCAAATCTGTTTTCTTTTGATAAAAAAAGAACCCAGAATAATAACAGGGTGAAGGATTGTAAATATGTCAAGCCCCTAAAATATATGTAAGATATAAAATTCAGTGGATAGACTACAGAGAGTTATGAAACATACCACAGATTGTGAAAACCAGTATCAAGGGAGAAGCTGCTTTATTCACATTACACATTTGCTTTTTATCAGGATTTTCCTAAATTAAATGCATGTTGATGAGTAGCATCTCATGTGACACTGAAACAGCTGTTAGTATCTTAAGGAATCAGCCATCAGTCCCTCTGTGGTGAGTCTTTGCTGCCCTGTGGTTCTTTTTTTGTTTTTGAATGTAGCCTCATTACATTAATAACTCAAAACCTTCTCAGGGGTGTTAAAAGTAAATTGTAAGAGAACTGGAAGCAGCATTTCCCTCCCCCTTCCCATTCCTTTTCGCCAATGTAATATAATGGCACGCCTCCGAAATAGTCCACGGGAAATCAGAACTTGTCTGTGGCTTGTGTGGGAAGTGCAGACTACTGTGTGTGAGTGTTGCAGCCTACTGCTTGGCAGGAAGTCGTTTTTGGAAAAGTTAACTGAACAAATACCTTCCATTGTCTACAGAGGTTGAAAGTCCAATGAAACTTCCTTATTGCTATGCCTAAACCAACACAATAGCTATGAATAATTTTAACCCTTTTGCCTCTAGTGATGGTGAGGTTTACTGAAGGCTCTTACCCTCAGTAATTCGTAAGCTTTTCTATTCTCTTTAGAGAATATCAGGGTATAACAAATTCACGTGTTCATTTTTCAGGAGACCCATATTTCTTCCCTTACATCAACCTTCCCATGTCAACCTGTTCTTCAGTAGGTCAGAGTCAGTAATGAGCCAGGCAAAAGCTAAAAAAGAGGGTAACAATGTCTCTACACCTTTGCCACTCCACTGTATGTTTTATTTTTCCTTTATAAGCTTATTAAAAAAAGATTAAGAAATAAAAGGCTGAGCTCTGCTGAGAACTATTTTAAAAACTGTTAATCAATTTCATGGTCTCAAAGTGATAATACATAGGCTTAGTGCTCCCCACACTGTAATACAACTGAAAAATTAACATTATAAATGAGTATATAAAACAATGAGAGCAGGAGGCAAAAAAAGAGCAGTCTGTCTTTAACTTGAGAATGACTATTATCACACTAAATATTTGAAGATATTCGAAGGACATTTGTGGAGTTGTAGCTGTGACAGAATTATTTCATCTTACTTCAAGAGAAAATTTACAAAATTCTGTTTTAAATTATCTTTTGCTTAAGCATAACAGCCTAGGATTTAGCTGTTCAGCAATGAAATTTGCTGACTTACTTGATATTGTTTGCTGTTACTGGGAATATCAAAGAGAAGCATGCTGTATTATTTGTCAAGGGTATCATAGATGCCTCTCTATTCTCTGCAATATAACCTCTATCACACCTTGAACTAGAAGTTCTACAGGTATACAAGGAATTGGGTTGGTCCATAGAAAGGAAGCTTATGTGATGATTTGCCTCTCATTTTCTTTTTCCTATGGTTGAGCCCAAGTTTGGGTTTTAATTAGTACTGAGACGATGCTCTAACTCTTCACCATCATTTATTTTCTAAATGGTCTTAGATATCTATGATGCTATTACAAGAGAATCACAGCCTCTTCCCTGTCCCTGCTTTTGGTACTGGGGATTAAACCCAAGACCTTGCACGTACTAGACAAATGCCGTACCACTGAGCTACATCCTCAGCTGAGAACATCTTTCCTGTTATCGTGAAAGTGCCCTATGACCCTTTAAGAACTGATTGCTGTCTTTTGGGAAAAGTGAAATCCTGTGTCACTTTCAATGAAAGAGTTCATCTGAATAAACTTTCATGAAGAACTTCCATTTTTGTTCAAGGATTTTCATTAATTATAATTTGAGACTTTATATATGAAAGTATATTTTCTTATCAAAAATCACATCATACCTTCTTGTATTGAATGTGGATTATGAATTGTGAGTACAAAAATATTTGACAACATTTAGCCTTGTAGCTATTTTTGAAGTGCAGATTCCCCATAACCAATGCTTTCTTCTTCATCAATCTCTTACCCTGAAGCTTTCCTTTAGCACTGAATCAGTTGGAAGGCAGGGAGGGAGAAAAAGAGAGAGAGAGAGAGAGAGAGAGAGAGAGAGAGAGAGACACACACACACACACACACACACACACAGAGAGAGAGAGAGAGAGAGAGAGAGAGAGAGAGAGAATAAACAAGCATTTTACATTAATTACTACATAAACTGTATAAGCAGAAGTAGTGAAAGATATTTGTTTCCTCTATGATATTCAAAACCCAAAAGGCTTCGGCTGTTCCCTCGGAGGTTTTGAATTTATTTGGAGGAGATAAAAACTACAAACATTGCAATGCAAAGTACATTAAAAAGAGAAGGTAGTATTTGTTAAGCATTGAGTGACTGGATTAGGCAAAAAATTCACTTAATATTGAGTATCATTGTGTGGCGAGAAGATCAGTGTCAGTTACTTTTCTCTCATTGCTAGAACAAATACTCAACACCCAAAGTTAAAGGAGGGAAAGTTTATGTAGCCCACAGTTTGTGGAGGTTTCAGTTGGTAATCCACTGGCTCCAAGGTAGGGCGGCACATGGCAGAGAGGGGCAACGCTTCAAGATGATAGAAGACATCAAAAGCAACAAGAGCAAAAAGAGAGAGCAAGCCTTTATTCCTCTCATATTGTACACAGGCTACCAGCCTTAGGGCGAGTGTAGCACTCATACTTCCAATCTTAGCACCAGATTATGAAGGATGAAGGAGTCTGAATGACTTGTATTTCTCTTTGGATTGATATGTTGTGCTATTGTAGGGGGAGTATATGAATTGAAGGGCTTGAGAGGAACACAAAATTAGTTCCTCTTTGGTGAACTTGAGTTTGGGTTGCCAGTGTGTCAGATCTATGGGTATGAAGCACAGCAAAAAGACCTAGAGGTACACATTTGGGAATTGATGAGCAGTAGGTGTGTCTTCAGGAGTGAATGAGGTTATTCAAGATGACATTAGTGTGAGCAGGAAAGAAAGATGTGGACAGGGTGGTTCAAGAAGAAAGTAGGGTAGAAATAGGTCCATAAACTACCCTGGCTCCATTTTTCCCTATTATTTTCAATCCTGATACCACAGATATAATAGCACTCAATAAGTAGAGAGGCTATACATGTTATTCAAGGGCTCAGGTCACTCCAAGTTTCAATGAGGTGCTAAATCTATGCACTGCCAGATGATTTTACTCTGACTACTATTATAGGGAAATCTCTCTAACCTCTTCATATACTATGCATACACTGCAATTATGATTCAATATTTAGAAAATGCAAACAAAATACTAATATTAGGTTAAGACTTTGAGTTTGGGGTTTTCTGTTTATTAAATAGTGACTCTTTAAGTAATTTAGAAACTACTGAAACAGGAATTCTCTGAATATTATTTTTAGATTAGTTTTCCCCAATTAATTGTAAACAACCACATGAAACTTTTTTTTTAGCAAAAGAGAAGTAAGCATGGACATATTATCCTAAAGACTCTTTGTTTTCTTTATTAAGAAAAACGTCTTCTTACCTGCAGAAAGAGAGAGAATAGTAAATATATGATTATAATAGGCAGACGAAGTGGTTGCATCTTGTGATAGATAAAGGTGATGACAGAATTCCCTTGAAGTCAAGTGTGGGATAAGTTAAATAATTCAAGCTATCTGTGATGACTGATAAATGATTCAGTGTGGGCATTTCACAGAGCCAACATTTTTCGCACTCTTTCGAACTTATTCAAACACTGCAAAACTGTTCCTCACCAACTCAAGGGCCCTGTCTAGTTTTCTTATTTAAGTAAGTACTGACCAATAGAAACAGTATCACCTACATCTGGGTTTTGAAAACTGCTTTGTTACTTAGGGCACTGGACTTATTTTTTACAAGCAGTCAATAAACAGACAGGAGTGAGGAACACGGCAGCTGTTTCTCAGCCAGAGAAGTTAAATCAATGTTGGTCAGTTGGGTCACATGTTTCAGCCAGGTCATTCTTATCTCTATGTGGTCAATTAGAGGAAAGTCTCATGAGGAGAGAAAGTGGAAAAAGAACGATGTAATTTCTCCTTCAGCCTCTTTGACATGATGTGTATGAATATTTATCATATCAAGTGGGACATATATATATTATCAGATATGGGTTTAAATGTAGAGGCACATTTGCAAAAATTAAAGAGTTCAGCATGAACTATATATTTATCTTAAAGAGGTATGAAGTATTCAGAGCTCTCATAAGTTTGGGACAGAAGCATATCCTGAATTGTTTTCAAATGTTTATTTTCTGCTATTTACCCTAATTGTCTAATTTTGGCAGTAAGTCTTTGTATTAAAGTGAAAATATGACTTCAATCCAAGTAAAAATTACTACATACAGGAATGGAAAACTACTGTGAAGATAACAAGATACACTATGGTAGCCATTGTTGTTTTCCCATTACCCTGCTTTGATATTCTGTACCAATTTCAGTGCTGTATTTTGACTGGATTTATTCTGTTTTGTTTTGTTGGATTTTACTGTCTTTAAAAAAAAATTGCTACATACAATGACTTTGCTTTTTATAGTAAGAAATATATACTATAGGCTAAATAATTATTTCTTATAATTTTCTTATTTTTAAATTAGAAGTCTGTAAATATGAGGCAATTATGCTGTCCTCTTCACTACTACCTGATACTATTTTATAAAAAGATTTCTCATGTCACATTTTCAGATGTCTTGGGAAAAGAAACTTTGAAAAGTTTTTTAAAAGTACTGGTAAATATGTAACAAGTTTTACTTTACGTATTTTAGAAATATTTATTTTACTAACGAATAAATTAAATATAAATTTAAAAGCAAGAATAAAACTGGGAAGAAAATTAGGCAATAATTTTAGGCTTGCCTTAGCCCCAACCTCGCTCCTGCTCCTGGCCTGTGTACAAGCTTCAGTTGGATGTCTAATATTTCAATATTAATGTGTTCCAAGTACAATCCATCATCATTTTCCTCAAGACCTACTTCTTCACTACTCTTCTGCATCTTGGGCTGTGATATCACCATCCAGCCAATTGCTAAGGCCAAACAGTTTAGTTCAGTTTTTATTCTACTTGCTTCTTTCATCCATCCATCCGTCAGCAAATCTTGTCGGTTTTACCTCCAAATTATTTTTCATGATTCTTTTGCAGCAAATGTACTCTGAGGCACCCACACCTCTCACTAGTATTATTGCAATAACCTCCAAAGTGGACCCCGCAGTGTTCTTTTTGCTCTTTTTTGCAATCTGTTTTTACTCAGTGATCAAGCAATACTTATGAAAGCAAATGGACTCAGAAGAAAACACTTGGCTGTCTGCACACCTCTGCATTTAGAAGAAACCACAACTTCCTTAACCTAGCCACTCACTTTGCATGATCTGTCCTTTGCTTTTCCTCTCTGGCCCTGTCTCTTCCTATCTCTCACTAGCCAAGTACTTCTGACTTGCTCATCAGTTTATCTGCAACACAGTGCCTCCCACAAGAGTTGGCACTCAAAACATTTGTCAAGTTCATGAATAAATATGTGTAATTTCCTAAGCCTAAGAAGAAGCCTCTTTTGACTTGGTGCTAAGTAGAACTCAAACTAAATCCTTAGATGGAAATTTCTGTGAAATCTGGAAGTTGATAGGACCTGTTTGATGCCATATGCTGGTGTTTTCTGCAGGCTTGACTATGCCCGGGCTCTGAGGCCAATCCTGAGTGAATGCAAGGGCCTGTGCTCTACCAACAGTTGCCTTAACTTGGTGTTTCCCTCATACCAGGCTGATCTTGCCCTTGTGCTTTCTAACTTACAACTTCTGGTTTATTTCTGAGCTCAAATTCATACCTTGATCCTTGTTTTGATAACTGAACTTCTCTCCATTTCCTTCTTCCTTAGATCACCCCCCTTGTTCCCAGTCCAGGATGCAGTGAAACTCTTCATCTATACTGTCCACTTCAGTTGACCTTCTCTAGCCGATGTTTCGGTTCTGCACTGCGCTTAGCATCTTAGTCGAGCTCTGATGGTACCAGAGCTATTCATGAAAGGATGAATGAATCACCATTATGTTGGAGCTAAGCCTTTAGGAGACCTGTCTTGGTTACTTTTCTCTGGTTGTTGAGACAAAATACCTGATGTCCAAAGTGAAGGAAGGAGAGGTTTTATTTCTTACCTCTCTGGGGGTTTCAGTCCATGCTCAGCTGGTTCCAGGGGCAGGGTGGCGAGGCTGAGGGGCAGCCATTCATGGCGGCTGCAAGGGCAAGAGTGAACCGCGCAAAAGGGGGAAAACCCCGTCCCCATTCCGACCTTGCATTGTATGTGGGCTCCACCCCTGGGCAGGTACAGAGCTCACACCGCCAATCCCAGCACTAAACAACGAGTCAATCACAAACGCTAGATTCAGCTGCTTCCATGGCTACATGAGTCTTGTGGGGGGCCATCTATATAGAAACCATAACAAGACCCCTAACGCTGTTCATGCATAAATCTTGTGAAATCTCTCACCGGCAATTAAAAGCACAATTACAACAGAATCCCCATGGTATTCAGTATTTGCCTAGTCCCCACAATAATTCTAGATTCTTAAAAAGAATACAAGAATTGAGAAAAGAATTGAGTATAGCTTTTAATGTCCTGAGGGGGTAATCCTAGTTATGGGCCAAAAAGAAGTTACTCAAGCAAGAAGAGAACCTGGCACAATCAAAGAAGTGAAGTGAATGGTAGACCAAGAGCTAGCTCTGAAGATCTCCCCACGTGAGCCAAAGATGGAGACTGACCGAAAAGTATAGTGTTTAGGGAATAGTCTCTGACTTTGCTTAGGAACATGGCACTGAGATACGAAGATAGGTGCTTACCCATAGTTATTTCTTAGAATAGCAGGCAGAGCCAATTAAAATGACTGAAATATTTCAAATAAAGTCTTTCATCACTCCAGAGTAAGTTGACTGAAACAGACTTTTTTTTTCATGTAAGATCTTGCCCAATTGCCTGTGTGGTTTGGAGAGAATTATTGGCAGGATATTTCCTGATGAAGGTAGAAATTTGGCTGCAACATCTCAACAGGAATCTGGATGTAGTTCATAAAAGCAACTCTGTAATTTAAGGCTGGTTATTTCATGACATGTCTTGAATACTAGTTTCCTGAAATATATGATTTTAAAGATGATTGCATCTTTCTTAAGTGTGAGTTTATTACAGTCTATTTGAAGTCACAATTTTTTTAT
>RJWT010054701.1:0-10242 GCA_004365215.1 Cuniculus paca
TTATTTGATCTTTTTTTTTTTTTTTTTTGTGGCACTGGGGATTGAATTCATGACCTTTTGCTTGCCAGGCAGGCACTTAGGCCACTGAGCTAGATCCCCAGCCCCTATTTGATCATTTTTTATGCCTAGATCTTGTAACCTGAACAACTACTTCTAAGATAACAATATGGAATGTATTAACTAATGTTGATTTCTTACTATCTTTTTTTCAAATTCCGTGTTATGTTTTTTGTTTTGCTTTCTAAAATAAAAAATTTTTTAAAAAATTGCCAAAATAAGCATGTTAAAATCTCACTTTGATTACATATTTGTCTCTATTTCTCACTTCTATCAAGTAATTTTTTATTTTAAAAAGTACTATGCATATAAATTTAGGATTATCTTTCTGGTAAATGAATTTTTTATTTCTTTTTCTTTTTTTTGTACCAGAATCAAACTCAGGACCTTGTGCTTGCCAGGCACTTGTGTCGCTGAGCTGTAACCCTGGCTGAATTTTTTATTATTTTTATTATTTTTTTTTTATTTTACACTTGATCTTAGCCAAAAGGCCGAGAAGCGATGTTTTTTTTTTATTTTAAAGACAACAAAACAAAACAAAATAGAACAGAACAGAGTTAAACACAACAAAGTATTTCGGAACAGAACACTGCAAGCAATACAGGTCTTCAAAACATAATGATAGGAGATTAACAATGGCCACCTTAGTGTCTCTTGTTTTCTTTGAAATGGTTGTTCATACTGAATTTTTTATTTCTTTTTTTTTGTGGCACCGGGGATTGAACTCACAACCTTGCGCTTGCCAGGCAGGAGCTTAGGCCACTGAGCTAGATCCCTGGCTCTGAATTTTTTATTTCTAAAAAAAATTTTCTTTGCCTTAGTTTGCTCCAATATATCTGCTCTTGTTCCCTCATGGCTACTGTTTGCTGTGTAGTTTCCTAGCTTTTTCTTTCTTGGTTGCTAAATTTATATAAATAAATGTGTCTCCTTTATTTATTTTTTTTTTGCAGCACCAGGGATCGAACTTGCTACCTCACATTTGCCAGGCAGGTGCTTAGGCCACTGACCTAAATCCCTGGCCCTTGTCTTTTTGAGACAGGGCTTCACTATGCTGTTCAGACTGGCCTTGAGCTTGCTTTGTAGCCCAGGCTAGTCTTGAACTCACAACAATCTTCCTGTCTCAGCCTCCCGAGTGCTGGAATTACAGGTGTGCACCACCAGGCCCAAGAATGTGTCTCTTTTAAACAGCATATCATTGCTTTAAAATCAAGCCTGAGCCAGTAAGCGCTTGCCTGGCAAGCATGAGGTCACGAGTTTGATCCCCAGTGTTGCAAAAAATAAATAATAAAATAAAATAAAATAAAATAAAATAAAATCAAGCCTGATAATCTTTGTCAACATTTCAGCATTAGTCCATTTACATTTAATGTAATAATGAATTTATCACTAATATCTTGCTTTGTATTTTTCTTTCGGTTACCTTTTTTTCTTATCCCCTTTGCCACTCTTAAATCTGTACCCTGAGTTGTTTATTCAAATCCCCCTATTGAGTGGAAAGTTATATTCTTTTACTAATTCCTTAACTACTATAATAACAAACTTGGTTTATGGAAATTTAATATTAAATGAGTTTTGTCTTCTTTGTGAATGGTGCAAGGGTCTTAGAACACAATTTCATGTAAGCCCTTCCCACTCAAACACCTTTGCTTTCATTTCTTCACACTGCATGTGGAAAACTCTACAAGACAGAATTATGTGTTGACCTATGTATTTCTCCTTTTCTGTACTCTTCACTCTTCCCGAAAGCTGTCCTCTGTCCTTCTAAAGGCAGAATGATCATTTTCCGTCTACCTTTAGCAGATCCTTTTAATATTCCTTTAGGGTGGGTGTGCTGATGAATTCTTCAGGCTGTTTCTCTAGAAGTGTCTCCATTTCCCTCCATTCTTGCGGGCTACTTCCTGGAGCATGGTTCTAGCTGGCAGCCATTTTCTTTCAGTACCTCACAGGCAGTACTGCATCATCCTCCATCATCTGGGCTGGGAAGTTGGCTGTCGGGCTTTACCTGTTCTTCTTTCATGGTTATATCTGCTTTCCTTCCTCCCTGGCAGGCTGAATGCTTTTCTTTTTCTTTGGTTTTCATCAGTTTTACTATGATCTGTGTATGTGTGGATTGTTTGTTTTTACTGCTTCTTCTTGGGGCTTGTGGGAGTCCTTCTGAAAATTATGGCTTTATATCTTTGAGTTTTGGGTAAGTTCTGGGCTATTTATTTTGTGGTTCTGGGGGTTGAACCACAGCATTCACACTGAGTTATATTCCCAGTCATTTTTCTTTTTCTTTTGAAGCAGGGTCTTGCTCAGGCTGGGCTTAAATTTGGGATCCTCCTGCCTCAGCTCCCCAGAGTGCTAGGATTATTGACCTGTGCCCCTAAGCTTGGGTCTCTTGGCTTTTTACTTAAATGTCCCATTCTTCTGCATTTTTGATATTCCAACTGCACTTAGGTCAGAAATTCTCACGTACCCTTTTTGTCTTTTGCTCTCTTGTTTCTACATTCTATCATCTTGACTCTGCTACACTCTTTCCCTTGATTTCTCACTGCATTCATTCTTTTCTCAATTTATGTCTAATCTGCTCCTTAAACCCATCCAATGAATTATTCTTAAATTCTTATTATAGTATCTTACAGTTCTAGAATTTCCAATGTGGTCTTTTTTTAAAAACAGTTTCCAATTCTCTGCTGAAACTTGTGGCAATACATATAGCTTTTGAACACAGTAGGCATAGCTAATTTAAATTGTGTGACTGACATATCTGGAGCCCTTCTAAGTATTTGTATTGCCTGTGTTTTCCTTTGCCCCTCTGATGGTTTTTTTTCTTTTTTTTTTTGTGGCACCAGGGATAGAACTCGTGACCTTGTGCTTGCCAGGCAGATGCTTACACCACTGAGCTAAATCCCTGGCCCTTGCCTTTTTGAGACAGAGTCTTGATATGCCGTTCAGATTGGCCTTGAGCTCACTTTGCAGCCCAGGCTGCTTTCGAACTTGCAAGGATCCTCCTGTCTCAGCCTCCTGAGTGTTGGGATTTACGGGTGTGTGCCACCAGGCCCAGCTTCTCTGATGGTTTTAATTAGAGTGATTCAGATTTTCTGGTCCTCTTCTATACCTGGATGTTTGTGATTGTGCTGTGGAAACAAAGCATGACCTTGGGTTGTTTTCTCCCTGCAGAAAGAACTGAACTTGCGCTCTGGCTCAGCTCTTGGGGCCTCGGGGATCTGGTTTCACCTCAGTCCACACACAGACACTGAGGCAGAGGGGAAGGGGAACAGCAGTATCCATGAGGCGGAGTCTAGAGCTGGTAATGGGGGACTAGGTAATCCAAACCCACCCTCCAGCTAAGGACAACTAGAAAACATGGCCTTAACACTTGACGAATTGGTTTGAAGGAGTCCCAGAGCCCGAAGGATGGTGAAGCATCAGCTGTATGAGATTGTACCGTGGTTTTCAGGTTTATGCTCTCCAAAACCCATGTTCATACTTCAGTGCCACTGCAGCAGTGCCCTCATGGGTGGGTTTAATGCTTTTCACCACGTACCAGTCCAATTAAATGCAGGATGGCCAAAAATTGCATATTTTTCATTAACTTTTATAAGATAATAAAACAGGAAATACTAATCAAATTTATTCAGTACAAGACTTGACATTGAAATGACACCTGCTTGAGTGACACTCGGGATAGTCAGTCCGCAACAAATGTGCTGCCCGAGCAATGGCCGGGGTAAACTACGCAGTGGTTAAGAGGACTTTTGGAGTGGCTTTCTCTTGCCCTCTATCTCCCTTCTGGATGGGATGCAGGAGCAAGGAGGCTCTCACAGTTGCCGGTACCTTGCTACTGGTCCTCCCCACCCCTGTAACTGGGAGAAGGAAATCTCTGTCACCCACTGCATGGTTACAGTGCCACAGAGCAGGCTGACAGGCTGCCTCTCCTGTGGGGCTTGGCTAATCCCAGCGCCTGAGCAGCTGGCGCTCTGAGATCCCTGTGAAGTCGGATCAGGGGCTACAGTATGACCTGCCACAGGGGTGGGAGTTGCTGGGAATCTTTCTTCCTCTGAGGGGGGTCTGGATAGCTCTAACCAGTTTTCCATTAAATTTTGAACTTTAATAGAACTCTTTTTTAAAATGCATTATTTGCTGTGGACTGTGTGCTACTTAGTTTTTCACGTTGATAGCAAACTTGGTTCTTCATCAGAGAAAGAACCCTGATCCTTGGCTCCAGGATGTGATGTGGGACACTGGGACACTGGAGTAGGCCTGACTTTGGAGTCACAAGGTGCAAGGATCAGTGTTGATATCAAGTAGCAACTACAGAAATGGCAGGCAGCGTGCCTACAGGACCAGGATGAGATCCACAGGGATGACCTTGCAAACACCAGCCTACGAGGTATCTGTCAACGCCATAACTCTAATTTATGGTTCTGTAGTACAGCATAGGGTGACTCAGTTATGCAGAGAGTTTAAAGGCCTAATGTAAAACCCTGGCTCCTCAAAGTCTGCGGGACACTGTGTTGGCTACAGAATGGTGTATTAAGATGTTAGTGCCTACCAACATCTTTCCTGCCTCTGAACATTTCTCTTGGACGTTCCTCAGCCAGCTCTTGAGAGTCAAGGAGCGTCTGCCCAAGGCTTCTTGTTTCCTTTTTTCACTTTTCCAGCTGCGGCGATTTCTCCACCAGAGAACTGTATGTGCAGTGTGTTTTCTATGCTTCACCTCCGGAAACCTTTTCTTCTTGCCTTCTCTTTGTCCTCAAGCTGTTTTCTGCAGTGCTGAAGTACACACGCAGTCCTGTGCAAGGCTGTTCACACACCGCGTGACTCCAGCCCCGATGGGTGGCCGTGGGAAGCAGAGCTAGAGTTCTGAAGCAGAAAGCAAAGTGCCTCGAACTCTTGAGAGGAAGAATGGTACTGGAAGAGGCACATTCTGTTAAAGTAAATACTGTGACGGAGCCCTTTGGTACGCCGCACTGCAAGGGCACACGGCAATAATGGCTTCATATCTTGGGTAAAAGTCCTATTTAATTTCCACCTGAACACACGATGATCCTGTGTTGCTTCATTTCACATGCTTTTAATTTGTGTAGAACAAAAAAATACCTAAGAAATGAATACTCAAAATTAATGCAAGCATAATTCAAGCTTATTACTTCAACTGCCTCGTGGTACATCTTCCACAAAGGTAAGGAAGCAGCTCTGGTGGCTCTGCAGGGCCAAGGCAGTGGCGCAGGCGGGGCTTCTGCCTGGGGGAACCAGGTGGCAGGAGCTTCTGCCAGGGCTCCGGGAGGCTGCGGTCCCAGCAGGGCATTTAGGCCGGTGAGCACTCTGTGCGTGGCAAGCAGGAAGAGTGCAGGCCTGGGGCGCCCTGGAAGCCCAACCTCAGTTAGTGCTTCCTTGAGCATTTGCTCTCATCAGGATGACAGGGCTTTTGGGAACTGTATTTCCTCTCAAACAAGAACTGAGAATCCTCCACTGACTGTCCATAGCACTGCACAGCCTGCAGACTCGAGGACAATCCATGGTTCTAACCAGAGACTTGGCTATTTCACATGGACCTTAAAATGTTTTTTTAAAGAAAATTAGAATGTTCTGGAAACCAATGAAAGGAAATATGCATAACTGCTACTGAAATGATAATCAAATCATCCCGCCTTCTGATCACATCCCACGAAGCTGGACTGAGGTCTCGCTGAGCCATAATGCTAGCTGGGGATCCCCAGCCACTCCAGGGGGCACAGGCAGGGGCTGACAGGACCAGCACTGAGGCCGTGGCAGGCCAGCCACAGTAGCCTCCTGGACCTCCCCTCCCTAACTGATCGGCCTCAGGACTTTGCATTTCACCCCATTCAGATGAGGACAAGGACACCACCTGCCCACCCACCCCAGCAGAGCCCGCAGGAAGGATCCTTTGCTGGGTTCTTGTGTGTGGAAACCACACAGGTGTGCACTGATGTGCTGGCAGGGGTTTAGCTTTACGGCACATGGGGAGAATGTGAGGGACCAAAATGACTTGGCCCCTGGCCATAGGACAGGTGGAGAAGCCAGTCCTGATGGAGTGACAGGGTGACTTCAGAGCTCAGCCGCATTTGGAGTATGTGCTATTTAAACAGAAAACTGGAAGATACCTGTCCCTTTGAGAGCAGAAGTAGGCTCCTCCTCCAGATTGGGAGGGGACTGGCTGAGACACAGCACGTGACTTGACAGGTCCTCGGCACCTGTTCGTCTTCTCAGCACATTCCTCCTTCTTCCAGCTCAGGTACCAGACACAGGTCTCATAGGCCCCAAAATGTGTTTCACAAAGCAGAAGCAGACTTCAGGGAAGATGGTGGAGTGGCAAGCAGTAATAAGTTGACTTGACCTCATCTAGATTTGGAATCCAGATACTGGAAGGTAGAAACTTGGAAGAGAAAGAGGGAGGTGGATCCCTGGGACCCAGGAGGGACCTGAAGGGTAAACCAGCATTCACAGAGGAAGTACACAGACCTTGTTATGGCTTGTGTCGAGATGCCCTCCCAAAGTCCCACGCAGTCATAGGTTGGGTTTTTTAGAGGTGGCTGGATCTAGAGTGTATACTAGATTAGTCTACTGACTGGTTTGGTAGAGTTCTCAGTGTGGATAGTGGCAAGGGTCACCTGGGTGTTAATGGTACCAACCCTAAGGGTGTGTAGACTGGGTAGAATATAAGGGACAGAAAGAGGACTACTGTCACCCTTGCTGCTTCCCTACTTTGCTGCTTGCTGCTTTCTGCCTGCCATGAACTGTGCCTCTGCCACACACCCTGCCTGAGAGCTAGTCATGAACTGAACCTTTTACACACTGAGTGACAATACATCTTTCTTTAATTTTGGGTGTCGGGTATTTTGCCTCCACAACGAGAAAAGTAACTAAGACAGACCTCAATGTAGAAAAGGGAAGGGGCATTCTGCACCTTTTCCCTGGCTCCTGGCATGAGGGGAGGAACAAATCTATAGAGACATTGGGAAAGTAGGTGACTCCAGAGGCCTCCAGGGAGAATGGAGCACTGCAACAGTTGGAGGGTCCAAGCCATTGCAGTGTCTTCTGGAGGTGATGCTTGGTTGGATGCCTGGTTAGGGAGGGGCCAACTGAACCTGGGACCTGGAGCTGCTGGGGGTTGGCTTCATCTCAGGTCTCCCAGTGTTAAAAACCCAGTAACTGGGTGAAGGGCAACTACAGAAGATGTCCAGGGTCAGGGAGCTGTGGTCAAGTCAGCAGGAGACTCGCAGAGTGTTGTAAATTAAATGACTCAGGCCCCAACCCCATAACCAGAGGCCAAGATCAGCCTGAACTTCTGAAAGTACCAGAACCAGCACCCTGCGCTAATCCTACTGCAAGCTTGTTAGGATTATCCAGCAGGATCTGGGCTCTGATAGCCTCCTTAGTCTTCCAGTGAGAACAGAGCCATGTCCTGAATTGGATACTACCACAAAACTATAGGTCCTAGAAGATAACTACAGCCTTGAAATTATGGAGAAATTTTACTTTTTTCCTCATCACTTGTGGGCTTTTTTGTTGTTCATTTGGCTTTTTTTTGTTTTTGTTCTTTTGTGAGTATGAATATTATTTTCAGTTTTTTTGTTGTTGTTTTGTTTCTTCCTTCTTTCCCCTCGGTCTTCTTCACCAGTTTCTTGAGGTTTGGATAATTTTGCTTTGTCCTTCAGCCTTGTTTCTAACCTCTTTCTCTTATTTCTCTATTTTTTTCCTCTTATCCCTTTTAAATTTTCTCTCCTTAGTGTAAAATTGCTCTGCTGAGTGAATATTTACTGTATACAATTTTGATTTGTCTTAGATTTTGTTATATAAATACAGTGGCACCTTGGTTCACGAACTTGATTCTTTCCACAATTCTGGTTGCAAACTGAGTTAGGTGAGAATTGAATCAAATTCTATGGTTAGGTCCAATGTTAACCTTGTGGGGAAATTTGATTCAGTTCTTATCCAATTTGGTTTGCAACCAGAATGGTGGAGAGAATGGAGGTTTTTTTTTTTTTTACTGGTAATCAAACTCATGACTGCAAGCTTGCCAGGCAGACGCTGTGTTGCTGAGCTATATCCTCAGCCCAAGGAGTTGAATTCTTAAATCAAGGCACCACTGTATAAATCTTGTACCTATGGTTAAAGGTGACAAATTAATAGTTAACACAGTTTGTTATTTTCTGGTCTGTGTTTGATGCTATTGTTATTACTGCTTGTACTACTTTAGCCAAGATGACATAGTTGTGATCAATTGATCTTCCTTGAATGCCAATACTTAGACAGTCTGGGAGTCATAAATGGTACTATAGTCTAGTACCAAAGAATGGGAGGCTAGGTCAAATAGGCAACAACCTTTCATCCACAATAAATTGAAGAGGCAGGATCCTGGAACAGACTCAAAGCCCAAAAGCCAGCTATACCTAGAAGACATAGAAATGCAGTCATTTCCCAAACAGGTCTCAATATTACTAATGAGGTTACCTACCATAAGTGGTTTACAAGCCTCAATACAGAAAACAAACAAACAAATGGAAATGAGAAAACCTGAAAGTAAGATGCAGCCCTTAACCCCCAACTCACCCAAGGCAAATCAGGAGTTTTTGAGGTGGAAGAAATCAAAAGCCACCCAGCTGAGTTTTATGAAATGGTAGCAGTGGAAGTAACAAAACAGATTAATAGGTCTCCTGACAAAAACAAAACAGAGATAAAGAGATGATGACCATAATGAAGGAAATGATGAGTGAATCAAGTAGATACAGATAAAAAAGAGGAGCTTAGGAAAGACATGGAAACCATGAATGACCAACATAAATTCCATTAAACAGACTCAAGTAGAAATCCAGATTAAAAATTCTACTGAAAGTATATGCAGCAGAGTCAACCATCAGATCTAGAAGACAACATTGTGATTGGTGATCATCAAATAAAAGACTTCCTAAAAATAGCAAGGAGTTGCAAAAAAACCAATCCAATAGTTGCTAGATGATGTAAAGATGACTAATATTAATTAAAACCAATGACAAATGAGAAGACAGCACAAATGGCATACAAAATCTGTCCACAGAAGCAATAGAAAACTTTCCAAGCATGGAGAGAGGATTTGAGATACAGATAAGTGAGGCATATAGAATTCCAAATAATCAACAGCTGAAAAAAGATACACTGAGGCATATGATAGTCAAGACTCCAGAAATTCAACATAAGAACAGAATATTAAAAGTTGTTAGGGAAAACAAACAAATCATCTAGAAAGGAAAACCTACCAGAATTGCAGCAGACTTCATGACCCAAACTCTTAAGTCAAGGAGAGCCTGAAATATTTCAAGCCCTAAAAGAAAACAACCTTCAACCCAAAATGATGTACCCTGGAAAATTATCTTTCAAAACTGGAGAAATAAGATACTTTCATGACAAAGAACACCTGAAGAAATTTGTGACATCAAACCAGCACTCCAAAAAGTTTCTGAAGGACATTCTAGAAAAAGACAATGAAGACAACAATTTAAAAAATCCCAATAGAATGAATCCACCAGCCAAGTAATTAAACAGAAGGGAAAGGAAGGAACCAAAGGCAGGAAAATCACATGACAAGGATAAGTAAATACATAACAGTTATAACCATCAACATGAATGGTTTCACTTCACTAATCAAAAGACACAGATTGGCAGAATGGATGCAGAAACAAGATCCAACAATATGCTGCATACAAGAAACACATTTAGCTCAAACCAAAATTCACAGACTGAAAATCAAAGGATAGAAAACAATAGTTCAAGTGACAGGAACCTGGAAAAAAACATGGGCAGCTATTCTATCTGCGGACAAAGTGGATTTTAGGCTATGACTAATTAGAAGTGAAAAAGGTCACTACATACTTGTTAAGGACCACTCCAAGAGGACAAGATAATAATCATAAATATATATGCACCAAATATGACGTACCCAACTATATAAAACAAACACTAAAAGATATGAAAACTCAGGTAAGTACTGATACAACTGTAAAGGGGGACCTCAATATCCCACTGTCACAAATAGATCAACTAGACAAAAAAATCAATAAAGAAATGTCAGGGTGGAACCAAACTTTTGCACAAATGGAGTTGGCAGAGTATTCTACCCAATAACAACAGAATATACATTCTTCTGAGGAGCACACATGACTTTCTCCAGTGCATATTATCAGACCATTGGGCAATGAAATT
>RJWT010054702.1:0-10270 GCA_004365215.1 Cuniculus paca
TATTAATAATTTTAGATTTGCTTGTATACTTACTTTTACATAATTTTATGTATATTTGTCTTAATATAACACTACCGGGACATGGTATAGTAATTTACTATTATTTCACGAACATCATGTAACACATTTATTTTTTAGTGGGGTTTTTTTGAAGTAATTTCTTGTCCTGACCTAATAACCAAGGATGTTTAAGGACAAATAATACATCATTTTGAATTATCTTAGAATAGACATAGAAATTTTATCCTGTTGGTATAACAGAATAGTAATAGATTTACAGAAAAACAGAGGTTTACAGATTACTTCAGCCGATCTTACAAATGTGTATAAAATAACCTACATTCTGAATAATATTAAACAATCAAATATACATCTTGACCAAGAGGCACCTGTTCATACCTCCAAGGGAAGTGTCATACCACATAGAAGATAAGCAAGTGATGTGCTAATGCTTACCACTAGGAGCAGAATTCTTTGCAAGTATGCCCATTTCATAGTATTCAAGTGTTAGGGTTACTATTTTGGCTTGTATCTAGATGTCTGCTCAAAGTCTCATGTGCTTATGGATGGTCCTTTTATGTAGGTAGCTGGATCTAGGATGTGTGAATACTGGAAAAGGTATGTGAGAACTACACTAGTTCACTGACTGCCTTAGCACAGTTCTGTGTGTGGATAATGGGAAGACCCACCTTTGGTGTGGGTGGCACCATCCAATAGGCTTATAGCCTGGATGAGATAAAAGGGAAAGGCAGTTTTCCTGCTTCCTTCCTGCTATGCCATGCCCAAATGCCTACCCCCGACTCCCTCCTTGGAGCCAGCAAGTATGGACCGAAACCTCTACAAAGTGTGAGCTAAAATAAATCTCTCCTCCTTTAACTTGTGAGTGTTGGGTGTTGCATTTTATCACAGGAAAGAGAAAAGTAAGTAAGATAGTTTCCAAGAAATAGCATGACCTACACAGACAGTGGACACATGTGGAAGAGAGAAAGAACATGACCAGCTTCAATAGTGAGCATTGGTTCACCATGGCCAGTGGATCTTGCTGGACAGTCACTGTAGGAAGATGGTCAGCATCACTTTTCTTTCATTGTAGGTCAAGGGCTGTGTTCCTAACAGGCTAGAGCAAAAATAGCAGTGGCCTTGGACAAGTATGATATAATGCACATGTTTAAGTGGAATAAAGGAGTACCAATGAATTCTGGAACAGAGAAAGAAATTTCCAAAGAGCTATATATCCAATACAGGGGACTCTTTATCTCTTTGTTAAGAAATGTTCCAGGTCCAAATCATGTTCTCAGGTAACAGCAGGAGTTAAAGGACTACATATGGCCAGGCATCGTGGTGCATGTCTACAATGCCAGCATTCTGGGAGGGTTGAGGCAGGAGGATTGCAAGTTCAAGTCCAGCTTTGGCAACTTGGGAACTTAGAAATACCCTATATCTAAATAACAAATGGAATAAGATATAATGATAAAGGTCTAGGGATGCAACTCAGTGCAAAGGCCCTGGATTTAATTCACAGTATTGAAAAAATAATCTGCACACCCATACACCTACATCTACCTTTCCCAACAGTAAATCTGTCAGAACAATAGAAAAAAGGGCAGAAAACTACTGTCCTTAGACCCTAACCTATCGTTGACTTTGATAAGTAAACATCTACTGAAAAAGATCATGCTTGTTGATTCCATATTATGTATACGGCTTTCAAGCTGGTAGTCAGCAGTGTGACAGAACTGCCTGAGACTTTGCAGACAATATTTGACAACTCTTGTAGTAGAATACTACCAACTATATCACAATGGAATTAGTGAATATAAATTTACCAGTTTGAGATCAAAGAAGTTGGATGTATACTGCATTTGCCAGCAAATATTCTTTTGATGTTATGCATATTGCAAAATATCAAACCAGGAACATGAGAAATAGATTTAAAATTATCGAATTCACAAGAAATAATTAAAGTCATTGCAAACTGAACTTGATGAAGATCTTTAAAAATCTAACAGGAAAATCTGTTCTCCATTACCTGAAAGCTGAGGGTAAGTTGGTTAGCCACTTCGCAGGCCTTTCCAGGCCTCAGATTGTAGTCGAAGAAGAGTTTTGCTTTTAGACCAGTAAAATATGTTTCTGATAACCCCAGAAATGCTTCTAAGTGTACAACGACTGACATTCTTAAAAGTAAACATGGTGTCTTTTCTTCTGGAAGATGCTATTGTTCAAATAATGACACTTTCTCTGACACTGACAGTGGTAAGTGGAGTAGAATGTCAAACTAAGATGAGAGACTGTATTCTAGTGAAAAATTGGATCAAGAATCCCCTGACACCACATCAGCATTTAACAGTCCAGACTTACCTGCCATTCCTGTGTAGGCTAAAGGACAGGCATGGAATCAATTAAACCATCACTAAACAGAATTCATTTTCTTTCCTTTTGTTTTTAATACCAATAATCAAAATCCTGGTTTTTAGCTAATAGTAGCACATAAACAAAAGAGGGAAAAAAGATGCCAAGATCCAAGCAAGAGAAAGAATTCATTTAATATCATGAAATTAGAAAAAAAAATTCTTCCCCAAATGCTTTCACTGTAGTCTACTTTTTCCCCTCATTTTTTATTCCTTTGGTGACATTCACGTCCTAGAAAATGTTTTTGAAAGCAATTATATTTCTAAAGCAAGTTTTCCCAAACTCCCACAGCTTAACTTTTTGGCTTAAAATATCATGTTTTAAAAGGTGTTGGCATTCAGTTTTACCTAACAAATTGCTGGTTCTTGAAAGAGAAAAAAATATGACAGTTTAAGAAGAAAATCTGTGTGTGTGTGTGTGTGTGTGTGTGTGTGTGTGTGTGTGTAAAGCAGGCTGATTGTTCTGCTTTAAACCATTGGTTTATTTGATCAAAATCTTTTGAAAAACTCTTACATGAATTATAGACTTTCATTCATGCCATTACGCATCAGATAATTAAAGAACAGAATGCACAATTTATCCTTTTGGAACCATTCACTTAAACAGAAAAATCAGGGAGAATTATGTGTACATTAGTGTATACTTTTCTAAGTTTAAATACACCATTATTTTCACATTAATCTACTTGCTTAAATGCAAATAAATGAGACTTGTGAGAATAGGAAATTCCTAAGAACAAAATAGGAATTTTGAAATAAAAATCCAAAGTATTTTCTTCTTAAAATAACTTTCATTTCTAGCTTTGATGGTATATCTGGTACTAAATATTTTGTCATGACTAAAAACACACATTAAACGATTACAAGCAATCAAGCAATAGACTATTCAGAACCATTACTTAAAAAGGGAAACTAAATAAGGCAATCTTATAAATATCCTAACTTTGTACCTGCAGGCATTTTTCAGATAAGAATGTAGGATAGGAAAACCCAAACAGCACAGCAATCTAGGCCAGCTGAAGAGACAGAGGTCTGAAATTAGAATCAGAGGAGTTTAGAATTCATAGATCAGAATTAGCAGAGAAGAGAAAGCTATAGAGAAACGATAAGGGTCCTTGAAACCCATGAAGGAGTCTTTATGTCTTCTCCTGAATACTGATACATTCATAGGATCACAGAGTACATGAGACCAGGAAAGAGAAAGAGCAGTTAACAGTGAGCCTTAAGGAGAGCAGTTTCAAGGACAAAAGCACTGGGAGATGTTCAAGCTCTGAGCAGGAATGCAAAGATGTTCTTGGACACCATGCTATTAAGAGAGTTCCCATAAAACAATGCCAAAGGAGGGAACATATCCTCAAGTAAACATTAATCTAAACCCATTTCACAAAGTTTAAACACAAGAAATGCTTAAGTCAGTCTGTAATCACTCCAATTACCTGGCAAAACAATATTCAGCTCTTCCAAGGAATTAAGGAATGTCAGAGACTTAATATGGTTTCCACAATGTACTGTATCTAACTTCAAATTATTATTGAGTGAATGGGAGTGGGGATTCATGCAGAGACAGAAAGAAGTCAACAAAAACAGACCTACAAATTACAAGTGTAATGGAATAAGCAGAAAGCATCAAAAATGTCTACCATAAAATGCTCAAGAACTAAAGGGACAATATAAACATATTAAGGAGAAAAAAAGAAGTATTTAAAGTGATGAAAATTTTATGAAACGAAAACCTCACTCAAATTCTCCATATTGAACACTGAAAAACTGAAAGTCAAATTGTAAACATCACATCACAGTAGAGACTATTTAAAATGAATCACATAGGGGAAAATTTACCAAAAATGAAGATTCGAGAGCAGAAATTGTGGTTTCCAAATCACAATAACATTCTTTATTTAAAGGAACCACAGTTCCTTAGATAGATATCTGCTCCTAAGGTTTAGAGGGAGAGAGAAGGGAAACACAAAATAAGCTTGAAACATTTTAAAGTACCAGAAAGTAAAGAAATTCTTTAAAACTACAGGGATGGGGTATGTTAAAGGGCCATGGAAACTAATGCAAAAAAATTCCTCTGACCAAAATAGGAAAAAAAAATTGGCAACAGATGAAATAATATACTGTTTTGTTCAAAGTCCTAAATAAGAAGGTATATACATGGAACTATACTCATATAACTAATTTAAGTAAATAAATAAATACAAATATGAAAAAAGCCTTCTTTACACAAAATTGCAAATAATGTATACAGATGCCCTGCCCATATGAGTGTGAGCAGGCTTTAGTTCACAATAGAGAAAAAGAGAGAAATCATAACTTTCTGTAGAGAAATCCAACAAACACTCTCTTAAGTGGTCAAAGTTAACCTCAAGTATACTTGACAATATAATATAAAGCATATTTTACTTTTGTAGTTTTCTTTCCTAAAATTTACAATCTTAGTATAATTATGAGGGAGAAAATAACATAGAAATACAAATTGACATATTATAGAAAATTAAATCTGCTTAAGTCATGAAAAATAAGGAAAGACTGAGAAGCTGTCACACACCAGGATAGACTCTACTGAGATGATAAAGACAACACAAATGTAAAATTATATTCTGAATTGAATTTTTGAGGAGAAAATTATATTAATGGGAAAAATGATAAAATTCAAAGGAGTGTAATTACTATCTTAGTTACTTTCTTATTACTAACACAAAATACCTGGCACCCACAAGTTAAAGGAGGACAGGTTTATTTTGGCTCACAGTTTGTAGGAATTCAGTTCATAGTCAGATGGTTTCAAGACAGGGCAGCATGGCAGGGGGCATGATAATAGATAAATAGTTCATGGCATGGAAGGCAGGAAACAGAAATGGAACAAGGGAGGAAGAAAAGATATAGTCTTGTGATGGTGAATCTTTTATTGACAAGTGCTCAAACTGCAATCTAAAACCCACTCATTTATTGCAAAGTGCCAACACCTCAATTAAACCACAAACTGAAGTTTTAGCTTAGAAGAAATCAACTCATACATTCATATATTTTGTATTAAAAGAAAAAACAACATGTGTGCCATAGGCTACACCCACAGTGACCAACCTCTTTGATCCATTTCCCACCAAGCTTCACCTCCTAATATCTATAAAACCATCAGTGAGCTAATCTATTGATGAGTATCACATTTAAACTCATCAGTGGGCTAATCCACTGGTGAATCATTCTCCTGCAATCCAATCATGTCCCTGAAGCCCTAGCTATGAGCACATGTGGTGTCATAGGGACATCTAGACATAAGCCACAATTACTATGAAAGAAAAGCTAGAACCTCAGCCATCCATGCAAACTGAAGGACAATCTTCCATGCGGCCTTGAAGTGGTCCAACTCTCTCCTTTTTCCTGTTTGTAGTTCTCAGAAATAACTGTAGATGCTGCACTGGAAATGCAACATCCTGAGCATAGTCTGGGTCTTCTTTCAGCTCCTCCCAAGAGCACATCCTCCAATACTCTTACAGCAAGTCACATTGCCCAGGGATTTGTATCACAGTGTAGGCTACTTTCTAGGTTCCCTCAACTACAGTACCAGTGAAAAGCATGTTGTAGAGACTCACTGAATTCTGGGAGTTTCCTTGGGACTTAAGGGACTGGCTTGCAATGTCATCCTTTGATGCCTATCTGTAAGTAACACTTCTACTTTATGTAAATTATGCAAATGTGCATTCTGTCTCATACTCAAAATGAGTTGATAACCAGTGCACAGTGAAACTACCGCACAATTACACTGAATTATTTAGCTTGTCAGCAGCCTCGAGAAGAAAGAAGACAATTAGAAGAGAAACATATTTACTTGAAGAAATAATAGCTAAACATTTTCCAAATGTATTTAAGCTGAGTTCCTAGCTACTGAAAATACCTGCTGATTCCAAGATGAAAAGACACAGACATAAGAACCACACAATAACCAAGTTTCTAAAAATAAAAGATATAGACAAAAGTCTTTAAAACAACCAAAGGCAAAAAATAGATTATACACAGAGGAAGAAGGAAAAGAGCAAAGTTGAGAAGATCAGAAACAATGCCAAAGTAAGCACCATGTAATGATCTCTTTAAAGTGTGGATAAAACAGAAAAAGAAATATGACTCTGTAGTCCTATATGAAATGGCTCTTCTCTCAAAAACTAAATAAAGATGTGTTCATATAAAGAAAATATATCACCAGCAAAACTTTGCCACAAGACATATTGGAAGGAAATTTTGTGACTTTCCTGGTAAATGCACACAAGCTTAAAGAATATTTAATACCACTCTTATGTAAGCTCTTGCAAAACATAGAGAACAGACTTCTCAATTTAGTTTTGAAACCTATATTACTCTGACATCAAAATGATGCAAAGAAATTATGGAAAAAGAAAATTACAGACCAACAACATTCATAAACACAAACATGTAAGTGCTTGAAAAAACTTTTTGAAAATCAAATCTGCAATATTAAATAATGAAAATATATAAGTTACTATATATGCAAGATATTCTGAACATTTGAAAATCAGTCAGTATTATTTTTCATCCACAAAAAATGGAGCAATCTGATTTTTCTTAACCATACAAGCATGATCAAAATATAAGGTGACTGTTTAAATTTTAAAATGTGATTACAGTAAAAGACACATTGCCATTAATCCTCCTCCAAAACCCCTCTTGCTTCTAACACAATTATCCCACTTTTCTTTTGACTTTCTGAATTGGTTCTGGAAATCTTTTGTGTTTTTGTGTGTGATCAAAAATACAATGACTGCTGCTGCCAAGGCCCATTCAATGGAAATGTAGGCTAGTAAGAACATCGAGGTACATCCTCAACCATTTCATTCTGGGTATTTGGCGTTACTCAACTTCTGACTCTTCATCAAAGTCAAAATGGCCATAAACGGTAAATGTTTTAAAATGTTTCAAAATATCAGGTAGCGGGGGATAGGACACCTGAAGACAACCAGAAAACAGGATTTGTAGAATTGCTTCAGACAGTGGCAAGAACACGGGTTAAGTGTGTTCGAAGCAAAGGAGAGTATTATGAGCAGGATTAATTGCAATGTGTCATTTAGTGTAATTCTAAATTTTTTTTAATTAACTGCATGTTTCAATCATGCTTTGTAAAATTACACAAAAATGAAAAAAATGCAAACTATAATAAAAACTAAAAAAGACTATTGGTGCAGGGCCTACCTGGCAAGCATGAGGTCATGAGTTCAATTCCTGGTACCAAAAAATAAAAATAAAAAAAAAGAAAGAAAGAAACGATTGGTAACACCAGAATTGTGCTGAATGAAATACTTCTACTTGGTGTACTTGAACAGGTAAGGATGACTGCTCCTGGCTCTATTCAGTAATATACTCAGAGTCTAGTCAGTAAAATGAGGAAGAAAATGTAGATTGGAATGATGAAATTAAAGATTATTTATTCACAGAGAAAATGATCATATATGTAAAAATTCACACAAAAATGCTGGAACTAATAAGGGAGTTTAGTATGGTTATGTATATAATTTATAAATAAAAGTGTACAATATATTAAATTAATTGAATTTCTGTGTACTAGCTATGAACTAATAGAAAGTGAAATTAAATTAACAGGCAATCTGAAAAAATGATCTACTATGTATTATTTCAATTATAAGGCATTCTGGAAAGGCAAAACTATGGAGACAGTAAAAAGATCAGTGGCCACTAGGAAATAACATGAAAGGAAGGACAAACAGACAGAGTATAGAGGATTTTTACAACAGTGAAACTGTTTTTCATGATGCTGTAATGGTGTATGCATCTCCTTATACATGTGCCCAAATCAGCAGAATGCACAACTCCAAGGATGGAAACTTCCAGACACTAGGAGCATTGAATGCATTGAATCATCACTGTAACCAATGTTCTACTGTGCAGGGGGACGCTGATTTTCAGGGATGTTGCACGTATGTTAGGGTAGGAGGATATATGGAAAATATTTGTTCAATTTTGCTGTAATCTTAAAACTTATCTAGAGAACAAACTATATTTAAAAAGCTAAATTAAAAGTATAAAAACTAAAATGTGTTTAATGTAAAAAATTACACAGGACAATTTTCTCAAAAATCATCTATAAATTTCACTCAATCTCAATAAAATCTCAGGATTTTTGTATACATGAACAATCCAATTCAAAGGTATATGGAACATAAAATGTCTGGAAAATCTAAAACAATTTTTAAAAGATAATCAAAAATTCATACTTATTGGATGACTAAAGTGTCTGTCAATTTTAATTAATTAAAGAGCAATTAATGAATTAATTGATCCTTTAAAGACCATGGAACAATGAGGCCTCTTCTATATAACTGGTAAGAATGTGAAGTTGTACTTGATAATTGTTTAGTAGTTTCTTATAAACACAAATTTAACGTAAGACTCAAAAATTCCACTCCCATTTATTTATACCTGGGAAATGAAACCACAGTTTCAAACTAACATCTGTAAATACAGGTTTATGGAATTTTATTTACAACAGCCAAAAGACAGAAAGATGTCAACTTTGATTTTTTGAGGAGTGTTTTTGTTTTTGTTTTTGTTTTTGTTTTTGTTTTTGAGACATAGTCTCACTATGCAGTTTAGGTTGGCCTTGAACTCACTATGTAGCCCATCTTGGCCTCAAAGTTACAGTTACCCTCCTGCTTCAGCCTCCCAAGTGCTGGGATTACAGGCCTGTGCCACCACATCTGGCCCATGAGATGTCAACTTTTAACAGGTGAGTTAATAAACATGTAGTGACATCCTTCTACTTACTTCAAAGTATTCATACTCCACTAAAAATGTGAATGAACATAATATTAATGCTGAATTAATGAAATCAAATACAAAGAATCTATATGATACAAACCCATTTGTGTGAAAATGTATGACTAGATCTAATCTATAATGGCGAAAAATTGATCAGAAATTTCCTGTATTCAAGAGTAGAAGATGAAATTTGACTTCAAAGGGTACCAAGGGAAATTTTCTTTCAAGCTGGAACTTTCTGAATCAAAATCTGCACATTGTCAAACATTGTCTGATTTCATCTATGCAAGTTATATCTTAAAAATTACTAAAGATAGAAAAAGAAAAAAGAATGAGTGATTTCAGATTGGAACTATTATTAACGCTGCCTTTCAATCACTCCAGATCTTGATTTTATTGATTTATGTCCAGAGGACCTAAGTTTAAACATTTGTTCCAAAATTAATTAACTTTGTGACCTTGGATAAGTCACTCACTTCTCTTAACTTCTTCCTTTTTAAATTAAAGAGCTGTTCTAGACAATTCCAATGCCCCATCCACCTCTGAAAATTGAAACCTTAATAAGGTCATTAAAATGTTTCTTTTACTTCATTATATATTTGATTCGTTAACATAGCAACAATTTTTAATTACTAAAATGCACTTATGTGAGTGAGAATTTAATATTGCATGATTTCTTCCAACACTGAATAACATTACCTGCAAGGACAGACAAAATACCTAGAAGGAAGGCGATAAATATGACTTGGGTTCTAGCAGCTTAAACTAAGGATACTATAGTCTTTCTATTGGGTGATTCACTAGGTATCCAGAGAGTGAATAAAAAAGATTACTCTCTCCTCTTGATTTTCAGTCACTAGTACTAATCATTACTGGATAAGAATGTAATTATTTAATCATCAAACTCTTCTATGGATGTAAAAACTGGTACTGACAAGTAAAATAGATTCTCAGGCTTGATTACTGCAGTTGAGATTTGTGATATATAAATGTAATTGAATTTTAGTTGGCTCTTGGTTTTTCAGCAACCATAGTAAAAGCTACTTTCAAAGCTGTATACTGTTTCAAGTGCA
>RJWT010054703.1:0-10256 GCA_004365215.1 Cuniculus paca
TAAGACACTAAGGAGAGTTTCAATCACAATGTATGTTCCAGGAGAATTTAAAAAATGAAAAGGAAGTGTCTATTCTCAGGTGGGCACATGTGCACATGTGTGTGAGTATAGAACCGTATATTCTATATATTCTAGGGAAAGGAATTTCATGGGCTGTTCCTCGCTAGCAGTTTGTAGTCCTCATAGAATGATGGAAAGCTTGCTACACACCCACAGCCTTCAATAAAAAGCTAAAATAAAGTCCAGCCAAATGTGCTCCTTGCCTACAGAGAGAACAATGGGAAGCAATGTTAAAAGGCAATACTTGATATCCAAGAAGAATGGTTCCTGAATAACTTCAGAAAGCCCAGGGTTTCAAAATCGGACCACATCTCAGGCAATTGTTTTTAACCAAACCTCGTGACTTCTTCATCCGTCTCTCCACCACTGAAATTAAGAGTCGTGGAGGTAGCAAGGGAGGTATAGTTTTAACAAAGAAACAAGCTTCCTTTTTTTCCTGCTTCTGAAAACAGCCTAGGGAGAGCAAAGTGAGACACATGTTATGAGGATGCTGGGTCCTTGGCTAAACTCACTCTCACATGCGTGCCTCAGCAAATTCTGCAGGGAAATAGGTAATCAACAACATCACTCATGAAAAATAAAGCCCCAAATATTAAACTTGCAAATGCAAAGAGGCTGTTGAACAGCACGCTGGTTTTTTTTAAAGGAAAACTGTCATGATTTAAATATAGTAATATTGAACAAAAGGTCTAAAATTGTTTCACAGAGAAAAAAACACTTCACATTTGCTAGCAGGTTGGTTTTCAATTGTGTAAGACAGGTATTAGTATTTAATAACATTTCAAAAATGATTATGTAAAATTATATCATTGTATATACTGTACTTGGATTTGTTTTCTTAAAAAAGAATGTCAGAAAAAGGTGCTCTAGAGCTTTAGGGACAGCCTGTGATTTCCCCCATTGCCTAGCAACATGCATAAATATAGATCTGTAGAGGAAAATTTAGTGACCTTTCTTTTGTGCCTGACTACAATGCGAATAAATGATCTTTGATTATTTTGGCCTTACCCATAAATTTGAAGGGCAACTGGAAATGGAAATTTTTCTGGTTTTCAGTATATGCATTAAATGAGCCAATGAGTTCATTCACTCTCAGGAAAAAAATTGAAGAAAATGACAACTACAGAAGTTATATTTTAAAATTAACATACTAATTAGTGTTTTAGTAATATTTCTGATTAAGAATGTAGTTACTAGACTATGTCATGTGAGAGGAAAATCTACTATGAATTCATAAGTAAAATGTTAATACTCAATTATACTCTGAGAGTTTTTGATTAAAGGGGTTTCCCAGTAAAATGAGGTACTAGAAAGAAGACATAGCTACCTGATTAATGGCTTGGTAACTAGTTCTTTTCCTGGATAGGTCAGCTACTATTTTATAGATTTGGTATGGATATTAAGAGGGTTATTCACCATGATATTCATTTAGTAAAATCTGTTAAACACAAGTGCACCACACAAACCAGAAAATTAGGTCATGGTAACCTGTCCCATAGAAACTCTAGTACAAGGACTCCTGACTTGGTTTGCTACTGATGTGCATCAAATAACTACATCACGATGACTTAAATGCACACAAATTGTCTAGCAATTTGCAAGAAACCAAGAGTCAAGGTTCAGTCAGTTAGCTGGGTCTTCTCTGGCTGAAACCCAAGGGTCTGCCATGCCTGAGGTCACTTATGAGGCCAGGAATCCTCTTCTATTTCCCTTTAGGTTGTTGGCGGATTCAGTAACAGGTGACTACACCTGAAGGCTTCAGTAGCTAGAAATTGCCATCAGTACTTCAGAACATGGATATTTGCTTACTCAACACTATCAAGGGTATGTAGTAAATGTGCAAAATATCTTCTTTTAGAAAGGATGCAGTCTTTTTCAAGGAGTCACCTGATTAGGTCAGGCATAATCTCTAAATCAACGAATTCACAACCTTAAGTATATTTCCAAATCCTTTTAACTATGGCCTGTAATGTAACCTAATCATGACAGAAAGAGCAATCATTTCCAGAGTCCTGGCCATAGTCCCAGGTAGGAAATCACAGCAGATACAGACAACAGGAGTTGGAAGTCTTGAAGTCTGTTTTTAATTTCTACCTATCACGGTATTTTATTAAAAAGAGAAATCTGCAAACAAATGAACAACAAATTATGGCAAATTCACCTTAAGGAATGCTGCTCAATATTGGAAGCTAATGAAATAGAGTTTCATTTATCAAGTTGAAAGGGCCTTGTATCATACATTGATTAAAAACAGCAAGATGCATGGAAAATAGCAGTACTAAAAATATAAAGCCAAAATTCACCAACACCCCATGATATATTATTAGTAACTAACACCCCAAGATATATTATTAGTAAGGTATATAATGGCATGATAATCTCCACATTCAATTTAATCACCACCTTTAAAATGACAGATGTGAATAAGATCAAACAAGGTATACAGAGATCTCTGATGGTCACAGTAACATTTTCTCATTTGAGCAGGATGCTGGGTGCTATGGAAGATGTAGAATGTCCCCCAAATGGTTCAGAGAGTGGGCTCCTAGAAGGCAATTGAGTCATTGGAGTGCTAGCCTCACCAGAGGACTGATCCACTGAAGGGTTCAAAGTTGAATGTGCTGTTAGGAGGTAGTGTCTGGTCAGAAAAGCAGATCACCAGGAGCATGTATCTCCCTGCCTTCCTCTCTGTTTCTTGACCACCATGATGTGAGCAGCTTTCCTACTCCAGACCCTCCCACCATGCCCTTTCTTCGGGGGAGCCAGCCGACAAAGATTGAATCTTCTAAACATTGTAAGCCAAAATAAACCTCTCCTGCTCTAAGTTGTAGTGTCAGATATTGTGCCTCAGTAACAAGAAAGTAACTAAGACAGTGGGTGTATGACACTATTTATTTATTTACTTATTTATTTTTGTCTTTTTGAAACAGGGTCTCACTATGCAGTTCAGGCTGGCCTTGAGCTCATTTTGTAGCTCAGGTTGATCTCAAACTCACAATGATTCTCCTCCCTCAGCCTCCCCAGAGCTGGGATTACAGGTATGTGCCACCACACCTGGCTGGTATATGGAGTTTTAATATAGACTATTTTATTCATATTTACCCAGTAGATATATACTGTAATAGAATAACCAAGGAAATCTTTTATGATTAGCATCCATCACACCCAGGTAGAAACACTGGCTTCCTTTTAGTTTTGTGATTTTGAAACAGTGGGGTTTCCAATTTTATTACCTAGTAATTCCGATCTTTAAACATACTGAGTGTAGCATCAGAATATGTGAACTGGCGAGAGAACAACCCATTCCAATGCACTAGTGGAGAGAATGTGTTATATCACTTTGTCTACACACAAATCACAACATGAACCAAGTGTAAGAATGCCTTCGCACAGGCATTCGCCTGCCTTGCTGTGCTGTGGACACTTTCCTTCTTAGCCTTCTATCTACAGCACCTCACACATTTTTGGATGATACTTTCTGCCCCTTAGTGTATTCCTTAAAGCTACTTGGAGGAAGTAGGACTCAGGATACACAAGATACCTGACAGTGCGTATGAAGAAAGAGCTCTTGTTAATTTAACATTCTTTGCCCCTTTCCACCCTGGTTAAACAGGGGAGGAAAAGGGAAAGTAGTGAGTGACTGTATGTCCAGGAAAACTCTATCTTGGTCCTTGATGTCCTTTCTTTAGCATCAATATTTCACCCTATTGACAAATCAGCATCTCCATTTTAATTGAATTGAGTCAGCTTCTCTGTTTCTCCTAGAGTTAAATGTCAGCTTCACCTTTTTCTTTTCCAATTTTCAATTCTGTTGATTTCAAAAATCTACCATCATTTAATTATGATATAGAAGTGTAGAAATGAAAGAAGTTGTGTATTCAGATAAGAAATACTTAAGTCAAATGTCTTGAAGAACACATTTAATCATTATGATTATTTCATCATCCTTGGCCTGAGACTATATGCTAAGGATTCATCAGAATTTAGTGAGATTTTAAAAATTATCAAAAATAATGTATACATTTTGAAATTCACACATAAAAGTAGCTTTTCACAGGAGTCAATAAAAGAAAGTATATTTTTGTCCTATCAACATTGTGAAAAACTAATAGAAACTAGTAAGAAAGAGACCTGAGAAAAGATATTTCTTAGTTTAAAATGTTGAGTTATTTGTTTCTTCATCAATGTTTTCATTCAGTTTATTTATCTCTTAATCATAATGTACACAATGTCACCTTCTAAAATGCCATGTTTTCTTTTCTCAGCTGCTATCCCCAGCTAGTCTATACCAACTTCACTCTTCTCCAGTAATGTGACTCCGTTCCAAATCATGGGACAAGAGAAAGATAAACATAACATATGTAATTTCCAGAATGGATTTTAATAGAAATCCGTGGCTGATGCATGATGTGGTGCTAGAATGTTCCACACCTCCACTGATGGGGGAACAAAGCCCCAACCAGTGATGGTGAACCTTTTAGAGACAAAACAGCAACCCAAAGCCCACTTATTGATCACAGAGTGCCAACAGTAGAATTAAACCTGAATACTGAACTTTTAGTTTACAGGAAACAAACCATACATTAACACCTTTGGTCTTAAAAGAAAAGTAACACCCATGCCATTGGTTTGCCACCACTAGGCTAATCCATATCCACAGCATCCTCTATCCCTGATCTAATCACCTGCCTGACCTGGACTGGCCACTGGACCCTGGAGTTAGAACAAGCAAAACAAAATCTAAAATACTTCCATTTTCTCCCTTTTTATCTTCATGAGATTTTCGAAAGATGCTGTAAAGTCAGAACATAATTATTATCAGAAATGTTTGGAAGTTAAAATTGTTGAAATAATTTCAAAGGTGATCAGGAAGATTAATAATTATGGATGAGATTCTACAAATTTTATACACAGCATGCCACATAACACTGCAAGCAACACTATCAAGTTGATATTTTCATCTCAACTTGATGGAAGATAAAAACAGATTCCCAGAACATAAATGTCCTCAAAATTAAAGATTCTTTTTTAATTGTGATAATACTACTTGGAGAAATAAAACTATGAATTTACCATTTCAAAAGAAAACTGTACTTTTCTACTTTACTAAACTGGGAACTTCTTCAAACATTAGATGTTTAAAGAGAATTATATTCATGTCTATTTACCTTTTTTCCAGCTGCCATTGTCATGTGGCCTCATGAGAGATCCTCTGAGCTCCCAAAATTGGAATCAATCACTTCACATCCTCCATGGAAAAGCTCTATGGTACTGGCAAATTATTCTGAATTATGTTTGATTTGGCAACACAGAAAGATGTAATGAGGTCTGGAGTCTTTCTTCCAATGCTAGTCATCAATCTTAGATTGGTTCCCAACTAATATTTGATCCTTTGGGAGAAACAAGCACTTACATTTCTGACCTAATAACATTTCTTTCTCGTTTAGCGGTTTCCTTTAAAAATTCTTTAATGCTCCCTTGACCCATCGTGAAGGTATAAAAATTCTAACAAATAAAAAGTCCCCTATATTTTTAGTCCACTGCATGGAGGTACTGTTAGTTCTCCTATTTTGCCCTTATCTAAAGCCGGGATTTCAGAATGTCCTGCCATAATGTAGGTGTCCTTGTCCCTCCATTCCCTCCACTGTCACCCACACCCTCAACACCCGAAAGTGGCATCATCACCTCTGCCAGGTGTGCTCTCTGGTTCTGTGGCTGGTTCTCAGCACGAATGAAGTATACTTTGCTCTTTTACACACAATATAAACTAGAGTCTGCCATAAATCTACAGATCTTCCATTAGAGGCTGTAAAGAGCAAATTCTGTAACAAGATCATCTTTATTCAACCAGATTTACCAGTTCACTGCCTGTGCCATCTTGAACAAGTTATTTAACTTCTCCGTGTCTTACTTTCTTCATCTATAAAATGGAGTATTATGATTGAATCTCTCTTGCTGTGTAATAACAATTATACCGATTTATTCACTCACTGTACTTAGCAGAGCAACCAACCTGTAGTGAACACTAGTCGTAGTTACTGCATTAGCTCATTAACAAACTGCAGCAGACTTCAGACTCCAAAAACTCTCCTCTACAGAACCTCGTATCTTCAGATCCTGTTTATATTTTGGCCAATCATTTTTTTTTCCAATGGCCGTTGGTTGATTTTCCTTCTCCAGTTTTTTTCAGGCATCCATCCTTAACTTTTGCAACTTTTCTGAGGAACAATCATTTGTGATTTCAAAAGGCCAATGCTACATAGAAGGAATGGGAAACCGTAAATTTCACCTCAGCAAGAGCCAGTCATACTCCAATGATTGTCTTATAACAGAACTCATATAACCAATATTGCTTGCCTTTCCTGAGTTTGCACCTTCTCTCCATACAAATATTGCTAGAGAGGAAAGACAGATAATTAGTAGATGAGTGTTTATCTCACCTTTCTCCCCCTTCTAATCACAAAACATACACACTACTACAGGACCTATCAGGCTTTAGATTTGAAGGTGAAAGTTTGCACCTGATGCACAAGAGCAATTGAAAATGAGATTGAAATGAACCTCAGATATAGTTTCCTCTCACATATTTATTCCATTCTTAGTCTAAAGTTTTCCTTGAACATATGTACAGTACATTAATGCTAGCATGTTCTCAGTGAACCAGATAGTTCTTTTAATTTTCATGCCTTCACAAAATTTTAAATACCCAGAAACCAATTCTCACTTTTATGACCCATAATTATCAAAAAATTACACTGCACACATTTTTCTACACTAAAAGCATACAATAGCACTATGAATTTATAGCAATTGATACTTTTTGAAATTGAAACTTTCAATTCAAATTATGATTTAGCATATAATATATAATTTGTCTTATTTCCAAAAGGAGATTAACATACAGCTCAAAATTATAGAATGATGCTACTTTTAAACCTTGTAAATCATATATGTGATTACACTGCATTTTTATTATAATATTCCAGAAAGAGGAAAAGTTTTCGTTTCTAAGTAACATATAGTAGCAGAAGTCTAATTATGATAGTGTAGAAAAACAGGCACTTTACCAAATTCATATTTTGTAAATATCAGAGACCTGTGGAAGCCAGACTATGATAGGCTGACACTGAAAGAGAAGAGAAGTCCTGTAAGTATCACTGAAGGTTTCATGTCTTAGAGCCTGAGTCCATTTGGGCATCCAGCCCAGCCACGGAGAAAGCCTCTAACAGGGAAAATAAAAGTCAACCGATCTATTGTTCACATGAGGATGACATTGTATACTGGAAACCGAACAGATCCTAGACCAACAGACAATTTCTCTCAAGAAGCACAAAAGTGAGATTCTAGGGGATGCGTGGGAGGATTTTGAAAGGGATCGTGAAATACTCCACATTCTCACAATGCTAAGGAGAAAGGTTGCACAGCCCAGCACAATCATGTGGTGGTTTCTGTCTCACTGCACGTTGTGATTTGACATTCCTAAGAAGGGAAGACTGAAGGCCTAAGGAGGTAACCCACAAAAGGACAGGAGAAAATCCTCTGCAGTCATTCAGAACTCAGGAAAGACACCATATCATGGGGGCTCTGTCTGTAGTTTAATGGTGGAACACTTACATGTCGTGTGCCATGACTTAGATTCAATCTCCAGTGCTGATTTAAAAACAAATGAAGCATGACTGCTCAGCGTCCTGTTTACTAGGGATGCTAAAAGGAAAGAATATGTTAATAGTGCTGCCAAGCGTCACCCAACACAAAGGGAGGCTGGCAAAAACCTGACTGCGTGCCTTCATCTACCTTATCCAGCACTGTGCAACTTCTGACTCTTCCCCATTGTCAGAACGACCATAGAAGTTAAAGTCTTCAATCGAATCAGGACATCAGAGCAGCCATGATGCACAAATAAAGACTTGGGAAAGAGGACTTCCAGACGTCCAGAAATGCTTCAGCAAATGTCGAGATCAATGGAATAAATGTGTTTGAAGTGGGGGGAATATTATAAGAGGGATTAACGCCAGTGTGCCTTTTACTGTAACATTTTTTTTACTTAAACGTTCATTATATTTTTTATCACACGTCTTGCTGCTGCTGGAGACTGAGGACTGCAAAGCAATTATTTTAATATATTCAATCAAATGAGAAAGTCAAACAAAGTGGGTGGGAAAATGGTCATTTCAGCAGCCACACCTACAAAAGAATCAAACGAACTTTTACACCTGTGAGGCATCTTCTGAAGAGTCCAATTAAAAAGAAAAAGATGGTTAATTCAAATTTTAAAAGCTCGATTATATATTCTCTGAAATGCACTTCAAATTCACAATTTAAACTTATACAGTTTGACACTAAAATTATGGAAAATGATGATACATCACCAACAATAGCAAAGATTGGATAGGTCATATTTCTACCAGACTAAATAGAGTTAGATACAAGGAGTTTTAGAAAATGATAGTTCAGAATAAGAAGATGAGATGTTCAGGAAAGCATAGCAACCTGAGTGTGTGTGCTCTTAGTAATATAACTTCCAAATTCATGTAGTAAGATTTGACAAACCTAACAAAAAGCAATAGACAAACTGTTACTCAAACTTAGCTATTCTAACACTAAAAAACACAGTGCCAATATGTAGTACAGAATGTTAACTTAGACACATAAGCAGTAGTATTTTTTCCAAGTGAAGGAGCATTTGTCAAAATAGAATATGTTTATTATTCCTAAATATTTAAAAATTAAACAAAGTTTTTCTAAGAATCCATGCCCTATAGAAGAAGGAAAAAAAAGAAAATTAAGAGTAGTTTGAATTGAATGATAATAAAATACAAACAAATATTTGGGAAGAAGTAAATAGTATTGGGCATAAGTTTTTACTTACAAATATACATACATTACAAAAAAGGAAATGTTGGAATAAAGCAACATGCTTTCAGTTTGAGAAACTAAAAAATAAAATCAAGGGTGCTTTTGCTAAATAACATAGAATAAGAGCAATGCTAACAAGAAGAAATGAATTAAATATAAATACAGGCATACAGTACAGAAAAATCAGCAAAGCTACATCTTGTTACTTTGAATTTATTAATACATTCTTAATAAATAATATTGCTAGATAGTATTGTCCAATACTATTATCATAGAGTATAGAAAGAAAAATGAACGGTGGAGTTTCTCTAGTGATCCTCTATTTGAAACATAACTTTTCTGAAAAATATCATTTGCCAAGTTAGACACAAGAAGACACACACACACACACACACACACACACACATGCACAGACATACACCTGCTTTTTTCAGCTCAAATTTTTCGAATGAAGTAAATATCAGAAAACTTCATCTGCAAAAGTTTTATTATAGAACTCTTAAAATGAGATATTCATAATAACATAACTAGACTATCACCCTCAAAAAAATTTGAACCTTGAATATTTTAGATATTATTTTAAAATTGACTCAAAAACGTTTTCACTTACCTCCCAAATTTCTTGTTTAGCATTTTTCTTATCCAGAATCCAAGCAAGGATCACACATTATTATCCCTTGATCAGGAATAGATTGATCCACCTCTTTATACATTACTTTGATATTTGGCAATCATTCTCTTAGAACATTCCACCATCAGGACTCTTTCCTTATAAACTGAACTGGGTTAAGAATTTCTGGCATGGCCTACACGAGCGACATTGTTGGTTGCATAGTGGCCTCTGCCGCTGTAATGAAACACCTGACACAAGCTACTTACCAAGAAGAGGTGTATTTAGCTGGCAGACTTGGCAAGTTGGCATCTAAGCAGCAGAACACAAGTCCCTTGGTGAGGTTCACCTGTTGGCTGAATCAGCAAGCGGCATAGAGGTCCCGCACATGCGTGCTTGAGGGAGCCAGCAAGGGCTTCCATCTTACACAGGAGCAGAGGGAGAGAATGAGAGGAGCTGTCATAAGGACCTCTTACCAGGCACCACCTTCTACAAATTTTACCACTTCGCAACATTGCCACCCTGGGGGCCAAAACTATAATCCTAGTGAACCCGGGAGGGGTCCTTGGTCAACCCCCAAATCAGAGCACTGAATGCAATACTTCACAATGCCTCCTATTGTGAGACAGGTCACACACTGTGACGCTAAGCTGGATGACCTACTTAAAATCAGTCTTCCGAATTTCTCTTTGGTGAATTTCTCTTTTTCCTCTGTAATTATTAAAGAACT